>PVJH01009678.1:0-77698 GCA_004026705.1 Nesogale talazaci | reverse complement strand
CAGGAGGTTGTTTTCATTAATCAGGCATCGAGACTTTTCAGAGCAAATGTAATGAGCAGTGAAGGACTGATTAATACATGGGAAGATTAAGTTCATGCTAAGGAAAACTCATGCTGATATAACCAAATGAAATGGATAATACAGAAAGAATTTTGCTTTGTGCAACTGATTCAAAATAGTTTGAAAATAGCAAAGGGGGTCTGGAGAAATGTAAACTTTTCATGAGAACTCACATCTTATAAGGCGTTTATGAAATTGAGGTAACTGTTTAAGAAAGCCATGAGGAACCAGAATTTTTAGGAAGAGCACTTTAGAGAAAAAGACAAGAGAGACTGATAATACAAAACTGCTAAATGACAAAATATAAGAGCTTTAGAGGAGGTTGTGGAAAGAAGGAAAACGCAACTGATAAAATTGCTGCAATCATTGGACAGAATTTTTTTAAAAGTTGCAAAACAGATCTCTCTGAAATCCTAAGTAAAACTTTCTTTTTAGTGTACTTAAAAGATGATACTTCCAGGTAAGATTTCCATAGCATGTAATTCCTAAAACATATCTAATTTGGTTATTTAATTTGGTAACTATCCAATAGGCTGTATTGATTTGCATATATTTCACGTAAAAGATGTGTCATGTTTGGCAAGTAAAAATCTATAAGTGGAAAGAAATATAATTTTAAAAGTTAACTCATCTTTGTTTTGCACATTGCTAAATATTTTTCCTTTGTCTAAGGAGTGATTTTCAATGTACATGATTCTCTTACTTTGATAATACTTTTGAAAATATATTAGAAGCCTTGAGTCAATATTGAGATGGTAAACTAAACTTAGTCTGGGTTCTTGTTTGTGTAGACAAAGACTAAGGACTGATCAATAAAGTAAATGGAAGTCTTAAATTAATCTTGGCTTTTCTTCCTTTTTTTTTGTGGTTGTGCCTGGGAGTAATTGAATGTGGTGTAGGTGAATCAGAGTAGAACGAGTAGGCAAGGTTAGTTAACCCATGGTCACATAGTAAATTCTACCACAATAAATCTACAGAACAGAGTAGAACTGTCCATAGATATTTTGAAGGTTGTCAATATTTATTCAGTGACTAGTGAGTTTGAATCTCCAATCTTTTAGTTAGTATCCTAATGTTACACTTCTTCATCAAGGCTCCTCGATAATTTCATATGTGATCTATTAGATTGAAAGACATTTAGATCTTTCAATCTATAAAGATTAAATCAAGAAAGAATATGGAATTTATTATTTTTAGATTAGGGCTATGATTAAGTGAAATATCAGAATCCATTCCTTTATTTATTCTTATATATGACCCTGGTTACTGATTGAGATGATTATCATTGTATTGGAGAATATAGTAAACTATCATCTTGGCATGTGGTAATTCCAATGATGGTATCATGAATTTAACCAACTATAGAACTTAAAATGTAGTTGAGAAAAGAAAATACACATTTTGGATGGTTTGTTAGACTAATATACATGGATTTTTTTAACTTGTAAAGCTTAAATGACAGGACATTATATGTAAATAATGGTGCTTAGGGATAGGGCAAAACTTTCAGCAACATTCATTCACTAAGTTGGAACTCTGCCTGCTGGGTCAGCTCATGCCTTAAAAAAAAAAAAGCATGAAAATAGCAAATATATATTGGTCAAAAGTTGGCATTTATTGAGCATTTTCAAGGAAGAGATTTGAATCAAAGTTCATTATTTGAAAGTCATCAGTTTAGTCCTTTACTGGGGTGTTATAGCTTTAAATCCAAGGGAGTATTTAGGTTCCTTAAATATGTTACAAATGTGTTTTAGGGAAAGTCTGGTTTGCTTAGTGGGGTTTTCAAATTGAATCTGTCTGGTGAGGACTCTGAAGGATATCGTGCACCTCCAGAAACAAAGTCTAAAGTCTTGGTTGTCTGTTGCACACAGTCTGAGTAATTGTGTTAGACCAGGTAGACTACAGAAACAAATTCATGGATATTCTCATATGTATAGGAAAGAGCTTTATATATATAGGAGCAATTAAATATTGAGAAAACATCCCAAATCCACAAGTCCAATATTAGCCCATATGTCTGATACCCATTTATAAAATTCTCTTCAGACTCATGAAACACGTGCAATGACACCAAATGCAGGAAGATCATAGGCCAGTGGGTGCAAAGTCTTGTGAACCCATTGGTGGTAGAAACCTCTCAGTGCTGGTAGGGATCTCCACGTGGCTCCTCCAGTTCCCAGGGCATGAGGTCTTTCAGCATAGTATCACGTATCTTGTCAGTAGAGTGTCTCTCAGGGGGTTAATGTCTCCCACTACCATGGAGGAACAACAGGAGTTCCCAGAATTCTCATGAGAAGGCCATGCCCACAAAGAGGCTTCATTGTCTATGACCCTATTGACAGACTAGACTCCACCCTGTTCACTATCAATCTTTTCGAGGTACCATATTATTTAACTACCACACTCACCCAGGGCTGGGAAGAAATTCAATCAAAAGTTACTGATTAAGAACATCGCACATATTCTACCATTATGGGAGGGTCTTTATAAGTGATGTTGTGTTTTTATGTTCCAAGGGCAGATTGCTTCTCTTGATTTACCCTCCCCCATAAGTGAAATTACTTTCTCTGAGACAGGGATAGTCTTACTTATCTCTGGACTTAAATTTCCACTAAGGTTCCTTGTGCACCCATGTAATAGGAATGTCTGTTGACTTGCAGTGACACTGGAACAGTGCAACATGGCAGGAAGTGGTATGTCTTCTCTCCTAAGAACCTGAGAAACTGACTGCAGAGGAGTTGAGGCCTCTGTTAACTACATAAGTGATTTTTAAGATGTACAAATAAGGTGGTGAAATATGCATCATGAGTATTAGGCAGGCATACAAGGTCATTGCTTAGGAGATTGGATTAGAAAATCACATGGCATGAAAACAGAGATTTGCCTTCGTCTTCATGTTAGTACTTTTAATGCTGGTGTCATACAGTGTTTGTCCTTTGGTGATTGACTTTCACCAGTAGAAGGCCACCCATGCTGTGAAGTGCTTCACGGCTTCATCACTGTCTTTTAGGTAAGCATCATAGTTCATTGCTTCTTTATCTCCTATTCTATTGGTGGTCATTTATATTGATTTCAACTTCCTGATTTTGTGAACTATGCTGTGATGAACACGGAAACGTATAGGTCTGTTCATGTCTTGTCACTTACCTCTTGAGGGTATATACCCATCAGAGATATTGCTGGGTTATAACAGATTTCTATTCCTTTCTCGAGTTCATTTTTGTGCATGCAGAAAGGTATGGGTCCTGTTTCATTCTTCTGCTGATGGAGATACATGTTCCCCAGTGCCATTTGTAAAAGAGGCCTTTTCTTCCTAATTTAATGTTTTTGGCCCTTTGTTAAAAATTCAGTGACTATAATTCTTATGAACTGGCCCTGGTGGATACTTGCCTTCCTGACTAGATCACTAAAGACATGGATGCTTTACCAAAGTATGATGAATAAGACAATAGTATATTTCCATTTATTAGGTCTTCAATATCTTTGCCCATTTCATTATAATACTTGATGCCCTCTGAAATTTTTTTACTCAGCTATTTGATTTCATCATTTGCTTCAGCAAAGTACTACAATTAATAGCAAATTATAGAATCTTTTCTCTCCTTTAATCTTTTTTCTTTTCTTTATTTTTATGTTGACCTTTCGTTTTCTTTATGAATGATGTTTTTGATGTCTTCTCACAGCTGATGAAGTATTCAATGTGTCAAATCTCTTCTTGAGTTAGTCTTAAAATTCATGTGGGATATATTTCAGGTCATAGTTCGGCTCTGATGGATTTGTCATCATTTTCTTCAGCTTTAATCTGAATTCACATTTGAGTGATTGATGGTTCCACCATTTGCTGTTGGCTGGTGGACTGGTTTTAGCAGCTATGCTAAGATTCTCAATGATATCTTCCCAAAGATGTGGTCAATTTGATTTCTGAGGATTCCATCTGGAGAAATCTTGTGTATAGTAAGCCTTCGCAATGAAGAAATATTTTGCCTTGTAAAATGCTGTCATGTGATCTCCAGTTGTATTTCTATCACCAATTTTACATTTTTCAACTACTGTTCCTTCCTCTTTGTTTCCAACTTTTGCATTCCAATCACCAGTTATCATCAATGTATTTGATTAATTTCAGAATGAAGTTTTTGGTAAAATTCTTCAATTTCTTCATTACTAGACTTTGGGATTGGTGCAGAAATTTGAATAAAAGTTGCATGGATTGCATTTCCTTGAAGGCAATAGATAAATATTGTTACAGATAGCATTGTATTTCAAGTTTGATTTTTCATTGCCCTTGTTGACAACAAATACCATGCCATTCCTCTTGCTTGTGCTATTCCCAACATGGTAAATCATGAGTTTCTCATTCGAAATGGTCAAGGCAAGACAAATTAAATACACTAATTCCTAGGTTATCGATTCTTATATGTTCCATTTCATTTTAGGCTACTTTCAATTTTCTAACTTTGTACATTCAAAGTTCCAATCATAAGCAGGTTTTGCATTTATTTCTTCTTACCTTGTCTGGTGACCCATCCATAGGGAACACCTTGAATACTTTGTCAACAAGCTTTACTCCATTCCAGTTATAGCAGTCAACTTCACCCCAAGAATACAGCTCCTCTTCACTCACATTTATGAAATGCTCTCCAACTCTAGGTTTGCATCTTCCAGCACTAGCTCAGACAATATTCTGCTTCCGTTTACTAAACCTTCAGGTTCTTTCGAAACTATGCTAGATTGTCAGTGTTTCCTTTGTCTGAAGTGAAGAGCCATGTACGTCATCATGGTTTATTCTTAGTCTGGATGCTCTGCTGAAACCTCCTCACTCTGGGTGACCCTGCTGGCATTTGAAACACCAGCGACTTAGCTTTCAGCATTACAGCAGCACGGGACCGAAGACAGTATGACAAACTCATAGACATGCACTGGAATGAAAATGTAGTTAGGTTGAAAGTCAATACCTTATCATTTGTTCTCCCATGGGACCAAAGTTAAATTTATCCTAGTTTTTATTTTTGTCTACTTTGTCCTGGATTGAAGATTTTTTTGTGCTTGGCTGGGTGTGTTTTATTGTTTTTCTCTTTTTTGCTTGTTGCTGATATTATGTTTCTCTCTTTATAAAATCCAGAATAGGATTGTAGATATAGTAGCAGTATTAATAAAAGTTTAGGGTTATAGTAGGGGAACTTGAAGAGAAATTAGGAATTAATAATAATGAGTACAAGAATGAAGCACTTTCTAAAATTTATTGGTGATAATGACACAGTTCCTTTTAACATACTTAAGCCATTGGATTGTGTAGTACATGAATTATATGTCAATAAAACTGCTAATTTTTTTTATTTTGGGGGCATTACTGCCCTCTGCTGGTGGGAGTAGGAGGCCCAGCCTTTGCTCCTGTGGAGCCGCTGCTGGAATTGAACCTCCTTCCCAGTGGGCCGCTGTCCTGCGCACAGCTAATTTTTTTACACATGAAAATGTTTTGATATATTTTTCAACTTATAGAGATATGCTATACAGCAGAATCAGAGATTGGACCTATTAAAAACAAGATGTGATTTACATTGTTCCACTGATAAATATTTTACAATATATGTATGACATACAATTCTGGAAATATTAAGGCAATCTTTGTGATTCAGAATAAAAAGTATCTTACTCATTGCATTCTTCAGATTTGGAGGTTATTTATCTGAGAAAACAGCCCCAAGGCCACATATGGCCTCCTGTGTATATCCAAGGGAGAAAAATCTAACTCCTCACCAGCCCAAGTCGCATTGTCATAAGCGAGAGCTCACACCTGCCCCCAGGCTCCATCCTCCTTCACTGTATTCTAACACCGACTGTGCTTTTCACAGCACTCCACTTTTCTGCTTGGTTTGATACTTCCTTGCAATAGCTACAAAAAACAAACAGAAAAACAACTCACAATTATGGGAGTCTGTTAGGAACGCTTGACTCAGTAGCTGAAACCATGGGTTCAGGCATAGGAACTACGGTTTGGGTGGTGCACGACTGGTCACGGCTTCTTGCTGTTGTGCACAGGGTGACTGTAGGAAGCAACTAACTCAACGGCACCTAACCGCAACAACAGCAAAAGCTAGCAAATCCCTGCAAACCGGCATCAGCACTCAGCAAAGATACAGTCTCATCCACAGTCGGTGCTTCACCCGAGCCAGCGGCGGAGTCGTTCCAGCTGATCTTCAGGCTCTCACTCCTTTGGCATCTGACCGTGAGCCAGGAAGTCAGCGTGCCATTCCGCTTCACCGTCTCACAGCCTCAGGAGGGCCGCCCTTCTGCTCTGTCGAGGCCTCTTTCCGTCACTCTGTCCAAGGGCACTGTGCTACAGTCTGGGGCCTCTGGTCTCAGGCTCTGCCACTTCAAACAGAGATGCTTCATGTGTTCTGATGATGACTCTTTTTCTTTATGGAGTCACATTTGATTTCGGAGATGGTTCATTCTGAAAGCCATGAGAGGACCAAAACTGATCAATCTCCTTCCATGACCCTTTCATGCACCCTATTTGCATGATCCATACAAGTCATTTGGGAGGAGTTACGAGATAAATGGATAGAAGAAATATTAAGAAATTTCACTTTGCCACACTGCCCTGTAGGGAATCATGAGATTAAAATGGACAGAACTCTAGAACACAAATACTAGAAAAGGGGTTCCTCAAATCATCAGGGAGAATATATGATTAGATAATATCTATCTATAATCTATCTGGATATTCTCATCATTTATTGGATATTCTCATCATCTCCTGGATATCATCTATCTAATCTATCATCTACCTGTCTCCCCTCCTCCTCCTCTTCATCCATCATTTATCTATCTATATATTCTACAGGAAGTACCACTCAAAGTCAAATACCAGCTGGTGAGAACAGCATATGTATTTAGTTATCATACTATGAGCAGTAGGGAGGTGTCAAGTCAAATAACATGAAGCATAGAATAAACCATTTTATTTTGTTTCCATATTTCGGATATGGCAACAAACTAAAACTATATAGACTAGCATACTTGATTATGACATGATTATGACATGATTATGCCTGTTCAGAGATGATCATATCAGATTTTAAATCTGTATATATTTATGTGTTATTGTTTAGGTGCTGTTGAGGTAGTTGTGATCCTTAGTCACTGCATGCCCAACAGAATGAAATATTGTTTGCCCTGCCATCCTGACCATTGTTATACTGGAGCATAGTATGTGCAACCACTATGTCAGCTCAACTCTTGAATGCCTTTTTATTTTGTGATCACTCTATACTCTATCAAGCATGATGTCTTTTTCTAGTGATTAACCTCTCCTGCTACCATGTACAAAGTACATGAGACAAAGTCTTACCATCTTTGTTTCTCAGGTATGTTATCAGGACTTCTTCCATGATATATTTGTTTATTCTTCTGGAAGTTCATGGTGTTCTCAATATTCTTTCCCAATTCTTAATGAGAAATTCAAAGGCATTAATTCTTCCCTGGTCTTCCTTATTCATTTGCCAGTACTCACATGCATTTAGGTAATTGGAAATATGATGACTTGGGTGAGATATATATTTATTCCTCAAAGTGAAGTGCCTGCTGTTTAACACTTTAAAGAGGTTGCGTGCAAAAATATGACCCACTACAGTATATCATTTGAGTACTTAGCTGCTGCTTTCATGAGTATTAATTATGGACTCAAGTAAAGTAGAATCTTTTACAACTTTAATTTATCAGTATGATGTCTAAGATTGTCACATTTGAGGATTTTTATTTTCTTTCCGTTGGGTTGTGATTGCTATTCAAGCTGTCACATTTTATTTCATTAGCAAATTCCTGAAGTCTTCTCCTGCAGCAAGCACGCTTGTGACCTATGCTTCTTTCTGGTTGTTAATGAGCTCTCCTTGAGTCCTCCTTGTGGCTTTTGCATCTAGTCTAGCGTCTCTGATCATTTGTTCCATGTACTGGTTGGCTCGATATGGTGACAAGGTTCAACTCTGGCACATACTAAATCTGATTTTAAGCTGTGCCGTGTTCCTTTGTTCTGCTAGAATGACTCCTGGTTAATGTGCAGGTTCAGCCTGAGCACATTTGGGTATTTTGTAATTCCTAGTCTCATGGTAGGGAGCACCAGCCGTGTAGTGGTTCTCATGATTGGCAATTGGAAACCATCAGCATCTCCAAAGAAAAAGACCCAGGTTTCTACTCTCTCAAGCAGTTCCAGCTTAGAACCCCACAGCGGCTCACTGTGACTCAGCATGGACTCCCTGGCAATAAGTGATTATTCTCTTGTTATCCATAGTAGGGCTATTTTTAGTGATCCACACAATCAAATAAAACAACAGAAGGTATTTTTTCCTTAGCTCTAAGATAGATCTGATGTCAGGAATATGGTCCCATGTTCTACATCCGCCTATGACGACAGCTTGAATTTCTGGTATCCCCATGCTAGTGTGCTGCTGCAACTACTTTTGAATGAATGATGCTCACCAAAATGAACTCACACGTTATTGCTATTACTGTTTGGGTAGATTCTGAATGCTGGTGGATTATCTTTTATTGGAACGAACACAAATATGGAGGCTTTCTAGTCATGTGACCAGGTAGCTGCCATTAAAACGTCTTGGCAAAGACCGGTGAATGCTTTGAGTACTGCATCCATGTCATGAAGCATTTCATTTGGGAGTGCCTCAATTATGAGTGCCTTATTTTCCATTTGTTTTCAGTGAAGATTGTACATTTTCCTTCAGTCCCGTGTTTCTTTATCGTATGTTACCTCTGGAGATAGTTGGATGTCATTCAGTTCTTCATGTTATAGAGTAACTATGAAGAATACTTTCTGTCATCATTTGAAGACACACACACACACACACACACATCATCATCATCATCATCAGTGGAGACCAGCTCACAGCGTGCCTGTAGGACAAAGTTGAAAGCCTCTGTGGGTTTCTGAGACTGGAGCTTTGTTGTTGTTGTTATATGCCATCCCGTTGGTTTCAACCATAGGGAGTCTGTGCTCAACAGAATGGAACGCTGCTCAATGCTGCTCAATCCTCACCATTGTTCCTATGCCCAAGGCCTTTGTTGCAGCCACTGTGGCTATCTGTCTCATTGAGGGCCTTGTTTTTTAACTGCCCCTCTTCTTTACCCAGCCTGATGTCCTCCTGCGAAGATTGGCCTTGCCTGAAAATGTCTTCAGATTATGTAAGACAACACCTTGTTATCCTTGCCTATAGGGAACTTTCTGGCCCTACTTCTTCCACAATGGCATGACTTCATGCTTTCCGCATATATCATATTCTCAACGTCATTCCACAATTCATTATGTCTTCTGTCATTTTTTCAATGAATCGAGTCTGTGCTGGATGTCTTCTCTCAATTCAGAGGAGCTATAGGCAAGGTCGTACTTTTTATTTATATAGGGTTGTTTTAGTTTTCTTCAGCTTCAACTTAAAATTAAAAAGCAATTGATTGTTCCAAAGGCAGCCCTGATCTTGTTTTTTGCTGAAGATATTGAGCTTCTCCATTGTTTATTCTCATAGATATAATCCATTTTACTATGTGTTATCCATTTGGAAAGGTTCATATGTATTACAACTATTTATGTTGTTGCTAACAGAAGTCATTTTGCAGCACCTCTTTTGTGACAAAAAAGTCATTGGTCTTGCAGAATTCTCATATACAAACTCAAGCTTCTTTGTTATCATGAAGGCAATATTTTTCCTGATGCTCTTTATTTCTCTTGTTTCCTGATTTTCCATTGTATTCACCAATGATTATTAATTCATCTTGATATTAATGTTGATCAATTTTAGACAGAATTTAGCATAATCATTCTTCTCATTCACTAGCTTTGTGATGCATAAATTTAGATACAAATTTAAATATATTATTAACTAAACTTCCTTGTAGACATGTATATTTCATCTGTCATTATGGCATTCCACTGCACAGCTGAAAATATTCCTTTTTTGCCATTCTGTTTGCATTTATATTTTTAGTGTAGTAAAACATTTGGCTTTCCTATTCAAACATGACCAATACTGGTCAATTTCAGGTCACTATTGCCTATGGTTTAGATATTTTTGTGTTCCGTTTCATTTTTGACAACTTCAAATTATCCTTGATCCCTATTTCTTACATGTCATGTTTGGAATACTAACTTTGGTGTGCAGTTCCTTTTTCTTGTTTGGAATTGTGCCCATCAATAAATGAGGGTCCTGGAAACTTGACTTCATTTGTGTTATTAATATCAACTCCACTTTGATGAGGCAGTTCCTCCCAAATAACATTTTGAGTGCCTTCCCACCTGATGGGATCATTTCCTGGCACACTATCAGACCATGTTTCACGGTTCTTAATAGAGTCTCCTGTGGCCAATCCCTAAGTAGTGTGTCTTGCATTTCTCCTTCTTCATTGGTTCTCTTGAAATGTATTCATAATGGGTGATAGCTAGTATTTCAAAATGCTGGTCACCCAGCTTCCAACATCACAGCCACACATAAGCTACCTTGGTATGGCAAACTGACAAACAAGTAGTGAACATAGAAATGAGAATAAATACTACATATATTTTAACATATGATGTATCGATTTGTTAGGTAAATCAAATTAAAGACAACTACTTTTTAAATATATAGGTTTGCTCATTAGGGATTGATTAGCTCCCTTGACTTTGCCCAGCGCAATATTAAATTACCAGCTTACTTGTCTCTCTTTCAAAGTTAGCTACTAAATATGATGAATCAGAACATGAGTCTTGTAATGAAAAGGTTTCTACCAAATGCTATCACTTTTAATTTCATATTACTCAAGGAAATAAGGGAGATTCTATGAAATTAATATGAGATATTAATATATTAGACTTAGTGTACAAATCTAGAACTAGTTCCTTTAAACCCTCTCATGGTGTGAAGAACAAGAGTGAAGTAGAAGACGAGTTGTATTTTAGAAATTACACTGTTATAGCATGAGTTTCATAGTCTGTGTTAACAAAAACAACAAATAGTTTTTAATATATTATGTTTTTATCACCACTAATTGTCTCTATAAAAAGCAGTGTTTATTCTCTGGAGTATTTCCTAATTGGAAATTTTTAAATACCTGATAGCCTCATTTATCATAAATCAGCCAGAAATCTTTTAGTATATAATTCCTTAAAATCAAATTAGGAAATCTGCAAAAGTCAGTTTTACTGTTAAATGTCATAGACCCAATCCTGACTCAAAGTGACATTCTATGGTAAGCAAAATATGACTGACTGGGATCTACACAAGAGCATATTTCTAGTCATTTTCTCCCACAGAGCAGCTGAGGCGTTCACAGCAGGACAACTTTTGATTAGTACTTGAGTAGGTTACCCATCGCACCACCGGCGCTCCAAGTGCACACCAACCCCCCCCCCCCCATCATCCACTCCATTCTGATGTCTGATATTTCAGCGATGTTTCTTGATGCTATGTTTATATTTCATAGACTTCACTCCGACAGAGAGCTTCCGATATTATGTTTGCTTCCAATGATTTAGTTGGAGAGTAATTGTTTATTTTTTTGGGGGGGAGGGCATCACTGCTCTCCGGTGGTGGGAGTAGGGGGCCCAGCCCCACTGCTGGAATTGAACCTCCGTCCCAGTGGGCCGCAGTTCAGCGCACAACCACTACGCCGCAGGAGTAATTAATATCTTATTTTATTTACACCCCAAAAATGACTTGAACTTTTTTCAGGATGTGCTTAGATAAATATGGAATTCCATCATGAGACCAGTAGTTCTAAGTCTAATGTAGATTTTAACCTACTGCTTTAATTTTAGCATAATTTGATGGTGTTTTCCTCATACATTTTGATGAGAATAGAAATTTAATAAGAATAAAATATTGATAGAAATGTTGGCACAGTTTTTATTTATTATATCATTTACAAAGATAAGTCAGATAAAAATATCATAAAATGCTTGTTTGCCAAATGCAGAACAAATTGATAAGATTTCTTAAAAGACTGTAGCATTCTTAGTGCCATAAAATACGTTTTTATTTGCATTAAGATCACTACCATCAAGTTTATTCTGCCTCGTAGTGACATTTATAGATGGCATACTATCGAAATATGTGATCTGTTGCTTTCAAACTCCAAGACCCAATCTCAAGTTTTTTTAAAAAAACTTACAATATTGTATACATACTCAAAGAAGAAGAGAAGAAAAATATTTTCATCACGATTATATGGAAACCTTGGTGGCATCATGATCCACCAAAAGGTCAAAAGTTCAAACCCACCAGCTTCTCTGCAAGAAAAAGATGAGATTGTCTACCCACATAGAGATTTAAAGTTACAGAGCTCACAAGGGCATTGATATTCTGTCCTTTAGAGGCTCTATGATTTGCATTGACTTGATGACAGTATGTACATCATTATTATGTCAGACATATTTTATCAAATAATTAAGGACTGAGAAATATATCAAAGTGAAAAACATTTAATTAAGGGTGGGTATAATGATTTCATAAAATCAAAATCCAGATAGTATTTTATCGTTACATTCTTTAATATCTCTCAAAGAGAATACGAGTGTCATACCCAGATACTGTTTTTGTTTTGCTTTTGGGGGGTTGGGCATCACTGCCCTCTGATGGTCGTGGGAGCTACCCAGCGCTGCTCCTGAGAGCCGCCGTTGGATTTGAACCGCCAAGCCCGCGGGCCACAGTTCCGTACTCAACCACTTATGCCACTGGGGTTCAGCCCTGTTTTTGTTTTAAAACATGAATTTTGCTTTTTTTTGTTTGTTTGTTTCTCAGATAAAATCTTTGTGTTTTTCACACTATACTTTAAAATGTTACTTCTTAAATAATATACAGTTGTAGATTGCAAGATGTAATAGTTATGCATGTTTGTTCATATTAATAATTCTATTTATTAAAGTTTTAGTTCTACAATTAAACAAATTTGAGAAAGTGTTTCTGTTTCTAAGGGTGTTTTGTTCCTTTGAATAGGTGAAATATAACAAAGACCACATTAAAATTTGGTAAATAGGGGCTGAGCCCCGGTGGCGTAGTGGTTGTGCGCAGGACTGCGGCCCACTGGGATGGAGGTTCAATTCTGGCTCCCAGGAGCAAAGGCTGGGCCTCCTACTCCCACCACCTGAGGGCAGTGATGCCTAAAATTAAAAAAAAAAAATTGGTAAATAATATATGTGTGAGTTGGTAAAGGAATCAAGTTCAAATTATGTTTGGGGTAATAAGCACTTAAAGATATAAAGCTGAATACTTGTTCCCACTTACAAAATGCTGATGAAGGAATTTTTCTTTCTTAAGTAAGCTCATTTGTAAAATTGGATTTCATGAGAATAAACTGAGTAATAAAGCTTTGCAAAGAAGTTTGTGACATTAAAAAAATAAAAATGAAATTATCGAGTTAATTCTTTAAATATCACACAGATATTAAAAACTCCAGAAAATTTATATCTTGAAGGTTACTGTTTACATGCAATATGTATATGCAATTAAAGAAATACCTCCATTCATGCAATTTATCCCTACAATTTATTCTCAATCTTACTTTACACATTAACTGAAATTAAACTTTTGCTGTTAAAAGTTTTCAGGCTTTGATTATTTCCCTGTTATTTTAACAAATCTATTAATTTTATAAGGGATGCGAAGGAGAGATGTTTGATAAGTTTCTACCTTGTTTGAAAGCAGTCCTTCTAATGAGGAAAGAAGGATAGTAAATGGAAACCAATGTCAAATTAAACCACGCCAAAATAAAGATCACCATCATTGAGGTGATTTAGACTCATAGAGACCCTCTATACTATAGGCTGGAGTAGAACTATCCTTCTGGATTTGCAAGGCTGCAAGTCTTTTCGAAGGTCTAAAACTTCATCTCTCTGTCTCAGAATGGTTGGTGGGCTCAGCCTTCAGACCTGTGGTTAGCACCTCAAAATATAAACCACTACGCTATCTGACTTAACCACTGGCAGTACCCATGCTGTCTCCACTGCCTGTGAAGAGTGCACACTCGACTGCAATACTAATGAAGCAGAATGTCCAGTTTCAGTGAAGTTAAAGCTATCTTAATGCTGTTTCTATTTGTAAGTCCCTGCATTTTAAGTAAATGTGTACATACACAGTCACAATGCCTTTTGACCTTGATGGTATGATTGGTTTGTTTTCAAGATCAATCCTAAAAAATGACTTTATGTTTTGGTCAACAGATTTTCCACATGACATATGATCTTGCCAGTGCAGTGGTGAGAATTTTTAACCTCATTGGCATGATGCTGCTCCTTTGTCACTGGGATGGCTGTCTTCAGTTTTTGGTTCCATTGCTGCAGGATTTCCCACCGGATTGCTGGGTGTCTCTAAATAAGATGGTCGTAAGTAATTTTTGCATTTCCAATGTTCTGCCAACAGGCTTCTCAGTATTTATAAGAATGATCTGATTCCTTCTGCATACATGTTTAGGAAAAACTCATTTTTGTTTTTATGGTTACCAAATTAGATGTTACGTTTATGTTTTATAGCTATATTTCCTTTAAATAAAATCTGTCTGAGGATATATATGCTAGAACATCTGATTTTGGGTTTCTCATTCTTTTTATACTGAGACTTTTTTATCGAAAAGACACATAAATACATATAAAAACTCTCATGGTATTGCATGCTTTAATTTACATACTGCATTTAAAAAATTAATTTGGCGGGAGCTCTAAGAGGTAATCATAACATTCCATAATTCAATCACATCAAGTAATGTTGCATACATGCTACCACAATCAGTTTCAAGATATCTTCTTTCTTTTTGAACCTCTTGATAAAAGTTTCCCTTTTATCCCCTCCCTCTCTCACCATACCCCAAGGAAGCACTATTTTGCCATATCTTTAAAAATACAATATATTCATTCCTATACAGTTCTGTTGTTTGGTCCCACACAATAGCATTGTATGATACTCACCTTTCTGACATAATTGCTGATGACAAAATGGGTGCATAAGCAAATGTGGTGAAGAAGGCTGGTGATGGCCATCTATTAAAAGATATAGTATCTGGGGTCTTACAGGCTTATAGACAGACAAATGGCCATATAGCAGGGAAGCAAAAAATCCCACATGGAAGAAGCACACCAGCCTGTGTGATCCTGAAGTGTTGACAAGAAAAGGTATCTGAAGTTCAAAAATAAGAAAACAAATTGATGTCAAGAAGCTTGGATATAGTGGAGACCCCAAAGCCACCTAATACATAATTGGAAAGTCCCTTTTAGAAGGGTCACACAGATAAAATATAAATCCACGGTGTGGTATGACACTGATGAACTGCAAAACTATCCTCTAATTCTTTAATATTTTCTTCCATTACTATTATGGTTTTATTTGCTTTACCTCATTAATCATGTTAGTTTTGAGTATATTCAGTTGCATATTTAAGATCGTTAGGTACATGAAAGTCAAGATAGATAACCCATCAGTAATGTACGCAACAGTAACAGGAGCAATGTATCCCTGAGGGTACTGGAAGAGAGGAGATGGGACATAGGGAAGTGACTGCATTAATGAATGCGTACCTCTTGGAATCACACTTTCAGCTTTTTGTTGCTACAATTTGCTGTAGTCATTCAATTGTGGACATTGGTAGGAATACAAAGGTAGCTTTATCAGCAAGGATTGACATGAAGTATGTATAAAGTGTTTTCTCAGTTAGCATTTCTTGGAGTATTATCTTATTTAATGCTGTTATAACAGAAATAGTGCAAGCGGGTGACTTTTCCAAAGATCTTTTTTCTTTCTCACACTTTTTTCAGACTAGAAGTCCAAATTCAGGGTATCGACTCCAAGGTTGCATTTCTCCATTCAGCATCTGAGGATGTGATTCCCTTTGGAAAGCTCCAGGTGTCTTCTGATCAATCTTGCCTTGGCCTCTGTGCAGATACAGCATTTCAATGACATGCTTCATTCTTGGCTCCTCTTTCTTGATGGCATTAGGTCCTTCTCCTTTTATCTATGAAGGAAGCTCTATCAACCCCAAGGGAACTTCCCTTCCATAGGATCAGCCCTGTGGCTTGAGGAAGACTTTTGTATCCCCAGTCACCAGACATCAGATCAGGGAGGATCCTATCACATGAGGGATGGTTGCATTGTAATACCAATGCCAGACCACTGAGAATCATACCTCGAGGTCTGTCTGTTTGGGGAAGACACATGACAGAAAGCAAAACCCCAAAACATGAAAGTCTTGTGCAATGGAGACTTTAAACTTAACCCTAAATGACATTTGAAAAAGACCCTTTCAAATTGGAATTTAATTTGCATACTTTAAATGTTTGCATAAAATGAATGTGGAATGTTTACATTTACCTTGAAAAGTATATGCTTTGTTATAAAGATTACACCACCAAAAAAGAATTGTAAAAGGTGACTATTTTAGTGTAATTCTTATGCGTTGGTTAAGAAACCCTTATTCTCCATGAATGCAGGTTTTGCTGTTTTCTTCTTGTGTTACATTTTCATAAAATACATTTTTAAAAAAAGGTAACCACAAATTTAGATAGGCATCTGCAGAAAACCCTCCAAACTTCTTACCAAGAACCTGACATCAGATGCCTCTCTAAAGTGTCTAAAGACACTTTATAAACTGAGTTTGAGAATTCATGACAATGTCACACAGAACTTACAGATAATACTCAATATCATGAGAATAAGAGAGAAGTGAAGAGTTACAATTCAGAGTTAGACATGCTCAGGATACCGTGTTTTGTTGAGGAGTCAAAACATCTTCTCCTCTGTGTGTATGCTATACTTCAAAAGCACAGACACTCAAAGCACGCTCATTTGTCCATCATTTATATTTATATAATTTATATGTATAGAGTGTAGGCCATTTATTCAGCTTATTTGCCTGTTTTGCTCTGTGCTTTTGTTTTAGTGCTAGCTTTATTTATTTATTTATTTGTTGTTACCTAACCACTCATTCATCACTGAAAATTAATTGAAAAATGCTCTAAATGGGGTGCATATGACAAAGAATGAGAAACACATTGCTTGATTCACTTACTTTTCAAATCTTTGCAGATTCTGATTGTAGACGTGTCATTTGCACTTATCTCTAGAGGGAGAGGCATATGATATTTGAGGTGAGGAATAAGCAGCAACTCTATAATTTGACTCCTACCAGAGTGCATTTTCTAAAAAAAAAGAAATAGCACTGCTGCCAAAATAGTGCCTGATGAATCATAATTAACACCAAACCATCTTAAATGTTCACTCCATTATTATTTCTAGACACATCTTAGGCATTTTCCAGAAAAGTAGCAATTGTTTTCAATGGAAAAGTAAATAGTGATTCTTTGGTATACATAAATCAAAATGAAATCAAAACTTAATGCTATCCATATGATTTTGATGCATAATAACTCTAGAGGACAAAGTAAAACTGTCCCTCGGGATTTCTACTAAATCTATATGAAAGCAGGTAGCTTGGTGTTTCTTTCTCAGAGGCCATGATAAATTTGAACCATTAATATTGCAGTGATCAGACCCGGCTTAATGGACAGTGACCGTGGTCTCCATAAAGTTGATGTTATTATTATTGTTAGGTGTCATCAAGTGTGTACTGACTCAAAATAACCCTGTGTGCAATAAAAAGACACACTGCCCATTTCCGCACCATTCTTAAAATTGGTTTTATGCTTGAACTCATTGTTTTAGCCACTGTGTCACTACATCTCCTTGAGAACTGTCCTCTGTTTTACTGCCTCTCCACTTACCAGGCTTTATGTCCTGCTCCAGGATTTGGTCTCCCCTGACAATGTGTCCAAAATATGTAAGACAACATCTCATCATCCTTTCCTCTAAGGAATATTCTGGTTGTCCTTCTTCTAAGACAGATTTGTTTGACCTTTCAGCAACCCCCGGTACCTTCAATATTCTTCACCAACATCTCAGTTCAAATGCATTGAGTTTTCCTTGGTCTACCTTATTCAATGTACAATTTTCATGAGTATATGGGGATATTGAAAATGCACTGGCTTGGGTCCAGTGCATCTTAAGCCTCAATGTAACATCCTTACTTTTCAATATTCTGGAGATTGAAATATTCTCAATATTATACACTAGATTGAGTAAATGAAACATATCTTTAATCTCTTGACTGCTGCTTCCATGTGTATTGATTATAGGCCTAACCAATATGAAAATTCTAGTGAGTTATAATATAGGACAAAATTACATATTATGGTTAGCATATTTAATAGAGAAAAATGTCAGTATTTTATCATTTTATTTTAATTTAGTATATATATCATTCCATATTTTTTTTGTTTTTGTTTTTTGGGGGGGCATCACTGCCCTCAGGTGGTGGGAGTAGGAGGCCCAGCCTTTGCTCCATGGAGCTGGACTAGAACCTCCATCCCAGTGGGTCGCAGTCCCACGCACAACCTCTACACCACCGGGGCTCAGCCCATCATTCCATATTTTAATCACATAAAGTTAAATGTACAATTGCTACCACAATCAGTTTTCAAACAAACTTTTTCTACATCGACTCCTTAACATTGTCTCCCTTTTACCTCAATACCACCACTGTAACCCTCTCCCCCTGAACCCCTTATTCTACCCACTGTACCTATAGGTTATTCAATATTGGGTTTCATAAATAATTTTTTTAATTAGATTAAAGCACATGTTCAATTTTGATTCTGTTACCCTGATTTTACCTTTGCTGTACATATTGACTTATATTTATTGTGTTTTTTCCTCTGAAAATTTACTTATGAAATTTCCTTTTATTTTATAAATCATTTATTTAAAATTATTTCCATATGAAACTTCACTAGAGACATACATAAAACTGACATGAAGGGAAGGACCTTATCTGTCCGCTGGCTTCCTTCCTGCCTTGAGAAAGTGGTCAGACCTGCTGCCACTCTCCATCTTTCTCTATCTTATCCTGTTCCCTTCTTGGCACTCTATTCAAGAGTTACTCCTGGGACACTCTTCCTCTGTCCTGGGTACAATAATTCATTGCAATGTCCACGTACAATACACAGATACTACAATTATAAGTGTCCTTTGGAAAGTTAGTAGATTACCACAAATCAGGATCAGTGAACACTAGAAACATAGTCATTGGTCAAGAGCAATACCCATCCACAGTACTGTCTTGTCCTCAGCCTCTCAGCTGCGTGGTCCCTTGGCCTGGAAGTCAATCTGTTTCTCTGTCTCAGAGTCCCATAATCTTCATGCTCTCCCTCTAGTCTGTTTCGTGGCTTCCTTGTCTTGGCCACTTGTTTCACCCTGGCTTCTTTGCTCTATCTCAAAGCCTCCTTGCCACAATCTGATACTTATGGTCTTGGTCTATGCTCCTTCAGAAAGAGCGCTCTAAAGCTCTCTTTTTCTGACAGTTCTGGGCTTCCTTTCTGCATTTGAGATGATTTTTATACATGGAAGAATGGCTTCGATCTAAGTATGGTTTGTACCTTTCAGCAGATTATCACTTCAAGGGAAAAAAAAACGTGATGTAGTTCACACCCTCTACTAAGGTCAGGACTTCTCGCACCTTAATCTTGCCCATTCATGTAGCAGAACATTCCTTTCAAAATGCTAGACACAGAAAGAGTCCAAATTTATAATACAGCACATAAGGAATTATGGACAGAAGGACGATATTAGAGGATTACATTTTAAGAAGGTAGAAAAAGTTGAGCATTTTTTCAACCATAAGCAAAATAGATGAATTTAGATTGTGAGAATAGGGATATGACTCAATAATCACCATAAAACAAGATAACTTATATAATCTCTATTATATCATTTGACATTTAGGATGCTGTTTTTCTTTTAAAGCTATGGAATCCAATAAAACTGAATACAGCAAGACAAAACCAAGTGGTTCCACAAAGAGAAATATAAAGTAGAAGCTAAATTTATATATATTAAAAAAAAACTATTTCTTTTTTTTTAAATCACACCTCTCCTAATTGGTATAGTTATATTCCAAAGACTGTGCCTTTAGAAAAATCTCAATGTAAGTCAAAAATAGAGGATGATCACATCAAATAGCAAGTTGAAGGATAAATACATCACTATCTAACTGATAAATGTCATGATTAAGAATTTTGTGAGCCCCAATAAAATGATTTTTTAAAATTACCAAACAACTAGAATTTTGGCCCAGTTAAGTTGACACATAATCTTAACTATCATAGCTACCTACATTAGTCTCGCTTTACATCACTGCATTCATTACTGTCAAACATATGTCATTAATGCACTAAATATTTATATGGTCACTTTTTTGTTATTGTCATAAAAGCAGAATGATGTATAAGTTAAAAATTCAGGAGAGGTTATATATATAAACATGTTCTTTGAAATATGTTACTTATTTTTTTCTTATGACAATAGAATAAGATACTACTATTGTAATTTTACATTCAGAGAAACAAATATCTTTAGGCTAAATTAGACTTCTAATGTCAGACATGTAGACAGAATCAAGATTAGAGTGTATGTCTATCTGATGAGATCATTTGTACTCTGAACCCCTGCATTACAATGATTTATTTCAGACAGAAGCTAAGGAACAATTTTATTTTATTACTGATATGCATACAAACAAATTGCAGTTAAGATGCTTCACCTTCAAAAAATCAACATACAAGATGAACTCTGAGAGAAAGAAGTGGCATTTCTTCTGTATAGAATAGGTAGAATTAGCATATTTATCTATCTATATTGGAAAACTAAATCAAGAAAGCAGAAATTGAGAAGCAAGACCAATATTGATTCAGAACATAAACAATACTGTCATTCTTGAATGTGGGCATCACAATTATACCTTGACATTTTAAATTTCTATGAGATAATGTGTGATCAGGCGTGGTGGACTTGATGCAGTCCTCATCGTGTTCTCATTTTTCATGTCTTGCATCCTTAAATGTCATTTGTTGTGGCTTTTATTTGCCATGAAATTGGCGCTGACTCATGAAGCCCTGGTGTGGAATAGTAGAAATGCCATTTGGCCTTTGTAGCATCTCTGTGATCTCTGGAATAATCAGGCCCATTGTGGAGGCTGGTGTGCCAGTATATTTCATAGTTCTTCTCCCTATTTTTGCTTTACAGGTCTCTTTATCAAACCAGATATCTTTCTTCCATGACTAGTCTTTCTTTTTGCATCACTGACCTGGTTGGAGAAGAAGGCCCAGTCTTGCTCCTAGAGAGCTGCTGCTGGATTTGAACCATCAACCCTGTGGGCCACAATCCCGCACACAACCACTGGGCCACCAGGGCTCAGCTGACTGGTCTTTCTTGATGACCAAAGTCATCAAGTAGGCAAGACAAAATTGTGGTGACATGTCAACCTTCAGAAGCATTCTAGTTTTATGTTTCTAATTCTTCTGGGAGTCCTTGGTATACTCAATATTCTTTTTGCCAGTGTTATAATTTAAATGCTTCAGTTATGTTTTCTGTCTTCTCTTTACATTGCACAGCTCCCATGTGCATGTCAGGTGATGGAAAGGACCATGGCTTAGGGCAGGAGCACCATAGCCCTCAAGTACACTTTTTGCATTTTAAGATTTTAAAGAGTTAGTTTGTGGACTTATACAACATAATGTGTCATTTGATTTCTTGAGCGTTGTTTCAATGGATATTGATTATCCCCAAAGAATGAAAACATAGACTTTTTTTTACAATTTTTTATATTGTTTATTGGTCTATTTGTGAGGATTTTCATTTTCTTTATATTCTATTGTAATTCACACTGAAGTCTGTGGTTATTTTCTTTCTTTAATATTTTTGCATTTTATCCATATTCTGCTAATTAATTATCCACATTTCTGTGATTACAAATTCACAGTCAACATTACAATTAGATTAGCATAACATAGGCAAATGGCATGCATATTGTGAATAATTTTATTCAGTATTTATTCAGCATTTTATTCCATATATGTAGATTCAATATCCCTGAAGTAATCTTTTTATATTCTCTTATGAAAATAATTATTTCAAGTTCCATTGAAACAAAAAATAGTGCATTTTATTGGCTTAATTAGTTAACTAGAAGTGAGAGAATGAAAAACAAAATATAACTTATACATGAAATAATGTTCTATATATAATTTGCATCTCTTTCATTCACAATCTATCATCTGACTTATACAGGTTGAACTAAAAGAAAGTTTTAGATTGGACAACTAATGTATAATAAATTATTTTTACACATCTTACCACTCCAAGAACATTTTACTAGGTCTTTCAATGCATCAAATTAAAATTGAACTAATTCATTATAAAATGATTAGGTGTTAATGTATTGGAATTAAATAATAAAAACCAGTGAATATTCATTTTAAGTAAGTACA
Organism: Nesogale talazaci; assembly: GCA_004026705.1. Taxonomy (NCBI): domain Eukaryota; kingdom Metazoa; phylum Chordata; class Mammalia; order Afrosoricida; family Tenrecidae; genus Nesogale; species Nesogale talazaci. Next base: position 55,296 of record PVJH01009678.1, on the reverse strand, counting down.
GAAGTAAAAAGTATGATGCTTTAGCACTAGCATGACTGAATCTAAATGTATCCGGCATGAATTGGGATTGATGTTTCCATGTAAATATGAGCATCAGTCCTCCTCAGAAGGTTCTGGTACAGATGATAATTATAGAATTTTTTCCAAACAAAAGATGCTTATTCATATCTATGATCACTGAATGGTTTCCTTTTTTTCTCAATAAAAGTCTTATCTCCTCTCATTTACATAACTTCAAATAAGAACAAAATAAAAACAGAGCCTTCTGAGATTTTCTGGGACAATTAAAATCAAGGCAGAGAGGCAGCTCAGAAGAGTATATTGGTCCTGTATGGGAACTGATCTAGTTCCTGAAAAGAAACTGAGCTATCAGGGTCTGAGGGTGGAGGGGGGGGGTGTTATTATGAAGAATTTTAAGGGGATTAAAGATTGCATTGGTGAGAAAAAAGTCTGAGGCATTACATTAAATGTGTGTGTGTTTCATCATGAAAATATACTTTCTCATTTTCTCGGGTTATCAAGGACTAGGAGACTAGTAATTGGAAAACTTTACTTCATCCACTCTATAAACCTTCAGAATTTTTCCCCACCTCAAACTGGAAGAAAATTTTTAGGAACATGATTTGAGTATATGTACAATGCTAATACTGCCATTTGGTGTGGTTTAAGTCAAAGAGCAATATTGATGAAGAACACGGTACAAGTAACTCTTGGATCTGGGTAGAACAATTATACCATGACAATTAAAAAATTATGAGGTTTATTAGGGGAATTAACAGACTACTGGAAGTCATGACTGAAAACCTTAAGGAAACAGTCCTTTATCCATAGCAGTCCTTCCTTTGAGTCCTTCCAGCAGCCATGTGGCTGGCTGACCTGATTCCTCTCCGCCACCTGCTTCTTTGGCCTTTGTCTTTCCTTACGGGCCAGGGAATCGCTCTTCCTCAAGTTCTTGGGCTGCTCCTCAGCTCTGGCTGATGGTCACAACACGAGACACCCATCTGGTGTTGGAAGAAGCTGGGGGAATCTTTGAGCCCTAAAAGTAAAAGAAAATCAAGGTTGATATCATTGAATTTAGAGACCTGCCTTCCATACTGATCTTTTTTTTTTTTGGGGGGGGGCATCACTGCTGTCCGGTGGTGGGAGTAGGAGGCCCAGCCCCACTGCTGGAATTGAACCTCTTTCCCAGTTGGTCGCAGTCCCGCGCACAACCACTGCGCCACCGGGGCTCAGCCCCATACTGATCTTTTCTTATAATCATGTCCTTCAACTCTTTATTGTTGTTCGGTACCACAGAGGAAATTCAGACTCACAGCAGCCTGATAGCAGCAGAACAAAGCACCGCCCAGTCCTTTGCCATCCTCCCCATGATGGTCATGTTTGAACTCATCATCTCAGCAACTGTATATCTGGCTAAGGACTTTCCTCTTTTTTACCGCCCAGTATTTTATCAAACTCGATGCCCTTCCCCAGGGACTGGTGTCTCCTGATAACACGTCTAAAGTAAGTGAGATGAAGTCATCCTTACCAATAAGGATAATATTTCCAATCAGATATGTTTGTTCTTTTGTTAGCCCGTGGTTTTCTTGGTGTTCTTCCATGGCGCCATAATGCAGACACACTGGTTTTTCTTTAGTCGTCCTTATTCACTAACTTGTACATGCAGATCAGGCGATTGACAGTGCCATGGCGTGGGGCAGGCATATCTTACTTCTCAAAGTGACATCCTTGTTTTTCAACACTTTAGAGAATTTTTACATGACAGATTTACCTAATGCAATGTGTTATTTGGTATCATGAGTGCTGCATTCCCCAGCATTGACTGCGTATCCTATAAGATGAAATACTGGACGACTGTAATCTCTACTCTGCTCACCATGATGTCACCTACCGGAAGCATGTAATGAAAACCTAGTTGTCAGGGTTGGGCCTTCTTTACATGGAATTATAATCCATACTGAAGACTGATATCTTTGATCTTCATCAGTCAGTGTCTAAAGTTCTTCTCATTTTCATCGGTATGTTGCTGCGTGCTACTGAGCTTGCCCCGATCCTAGTGCCACATTCTTCTTCATAGAATGTAGTTTCTCTGAGTATTTGCTCTGCATACAGATTGAATAAGTACAGTTAGATTACTCAACCTTGTTGCACAGCTTTTCTGATAAAAACCACGCAACAGCCCGTGTTCTGTTTGCAAAATGGACTCTTCATCTATGTACAGGATCCTAATGAGCATAATTAATTCATTAGACAATTAATTGGGTATATTTTGTTCAGTTAATCATATTTAGTACATTTGCATGTAAAATACTTGCCTCGCTTAGCATATGGCAGAGGAGACACATGCTGTGCCATTTTTGCACTTGCATTCTAGCAAGCGTTCATTCATATCACTCTTTTCTAGGTGTGGGAAACTATACAGAGGTTAACATGAAGGCAAGTTCTAATGCAAAATAATTTGTAATATAATGGAAAAGTAAATTATGCTCAAAAACCACTCATATAAATTTGAATTGAAATGCATGCATTACACATAAACTTGTGAAAAAGGGGTCACATTCTCATGAAATATTATCCTCTTCTTGCCAACTATTATATTCTGGACAATGCAGTTATATTTTTTGTTTCCCGTGCTGTCACATTGATTCCAATTTATGGTGACCTTATGTTTTATAGTTTAGCTGCATTCTATAGAATTTCCTAATATATTTTAAGAAGTAGGTCAACAAGATTTTCTTCAACATTATATTTGTTTGAACCCAAGCTGCCTATCTTTGGGCTAAGAGACAAGTACAGGAACAATTTGCATCACCAAAGAGCTGCAGTTATACATTAAAATAAAATTTAATTCAGACAATGGCATGCTATTGATGGCCTGCCTTGAATCTAGATAAAATATTACCATAGCTATATCTATCTTAAAGGTTCAAAATATAGCATAAATTGACTTAGCATAAGGATCCTTCAAACCAGATTAGGATTTGAAACACTTCTCAGTGCAAGATGGTGATAGTGACGATAATATTTGTGGGTGTCAGTGTTGAAAAATCTCTTCATTGACGTTTCTTATTGTAAGTAAAAAATTAAAAACTAAATAAATATTCACATACTATGGTCATACATAAATGAAACATTGAAACTTGAAAGATAGTGTTACTATCTAATACCTTAAAAGAGCGTAAGGCAAAATTAAAATCAGTTCATGTTTTGTTTCATAGGGTCCAGTTGGTTGTGTAGATAATGACGAATTGGAATAATAAAACTACAGTGATATCTCTAAGAAATACCACCAAAGACCCTTTACTTAAACAACTTTTTCTTATCTTTTGAGTTCTAGAAATAGGTAAGAGTATAATTTCTATAAATTGAAAACTTCATTATTATAATGCATAACTTTTTTTAAAGTTCCCATAAAAGCTTTAACAACTAGCCTACTAACAAGTGACAGTGTAGATTTCCTGGGGAAGGGGAAATGCATCCAAAGTCCTTCTTAAGAGTAATAGTGACAAAGTAGGTCAGCACTCTGCTGAGTTCTCAGATTCTCCTTTACCATCGAGCTTCTGCTGACGAAGACAGCTTGCCTGGTGACTGCTCTCTTGAATAGGAACACAATATTAATGCCAAGGAAACCATCCCAATGGCAAGTGCTTCCTTTTCATAGGAGATGTGTGGGTGCCTGTGGGCGCATGTGTGTGTGTGTAGAGAGAGGGAACAAAACCAAATCAAATCCGTTACTATTGACAAACATATGGAAATGACTCCAATTGGAGATTTTGGTTTTCAGTGTACTGTGCACATGAATTTTATAGTTTAAAGGAGAGGCACAGAGAATGTTGCTTAAATTATACATTAACTGTGACTACATAATGAAATAATATGTAATAACAATCGGTAAGTGTGAAAACCTGCTTTGATTTTTCTGATATAGATTAATTCTTAGATTCTAAGTGTCAAAAGTGTACAGGAAAGCATCACTTATGAAATGATCTCAGCTAACAAGTGGAACCCAATAAAATTAATAAAATTACCAGGAAATACTTTGCAGTTTGTTATTTTCTTTCTTTCTTTCTTTCTTTCTTTCTTTCTTTCTTTCTTTCTTTCTTTCTTTCTTTCTTTCTTTCTTTCTGTGGCCGTCACTGCCTCTGATGGTCGTGGGTGCTACCCAGCCGCCGCTGGATTTGAACCGCCAAGCCCGCGGGCTGCAGTTCCGCACTCAACCACTTATGCCACCAGGGCTCAGCCCTGCAGTTTGTTATTTTCTTTGAAAGAAATGAACCAATTGTGTAACTTTTCTTCTCTCTCTATATGTATACACATGCATATATGTGCATATATAAGTATATGCACACAGAGTGATATATTATGCACATGTATGGATTGTTCTCTCTATAGATTTCATAGATATAGATATATAGCTGCATTACATATATATAGATCTATACACACATATACCTACTTGTATGGATTTATCTATCTCATCCATCATCTATCTATCTGTTCTTGTCTTGTTGAGACTCTCTTACATAAAACATAAGGATATAGGTGATACATTATCTGAGGTGGCTAATTAAAAGAAGTTGAAAGATGTTTATTCCTATTTCATAGATGAAAAGTTTGGCTCAAAGACATGTTACACTATCTGCATAAAGCCAGCACAGCCTGTTGTAATGATTCTAAAACCTATGTTGCTCTTGAGTTAATGCTGGACCCACGGTGTCATGTGTCCCAAAGGGCTTCAAAGTCATATGACATTGTTTATAGAAAGACAACACCAGGGCGAGTTGGAACATGCATGAAATGTTTGTGGAAAAGACAGTTTTGTATGTTTTTGTTTGTCACTGCTTTTAATTCTTAAATGCAAAGGAATCTGGCAAAGAAAAGCAATTATAATTTCATATGAGTTCTAAACTTCTCCTATGCTTAGACTTTACACCAGAAATATTGTTTTGAATTGACTTATATTGGAATAAAGTGGGTCCATGCTCTTTAACCTAGGAATCAATGGGATAGCAGACTGACATTGCTAGTTTATTAGACCTTATGAATTAGTTCCCTTTCAAAATGAATCCACGTTTAAATCTTTCTATTTTTAAAAAAGAGAGACAAATATACATACATGAATTATGCAGTCAAAGTGGCTTATGTTTCGATAATTGTGCAAGTCTATAGTTGCTACGTAGAATGGAAGGTATGTTACAGTTTCCTATTTTTCTGTTCCTTCTCTCCTTTCTCCATCTCCACTCTCACTGACATGAATATCTCACATTAGAAATATATGGCCAAATCAGAGATCACATGAAGAAGTCACAGAATCAGTAAGCAAAATGAAAAAGAAAACAGGAAAGTTTCTGAATCTTAAGAAGAAAAACCTTTTTCCTAGTTTCCTTATGTACTTCATGGTCATGTGACACGTATTTTGTTATTTTTAGAAGTGAAATATACTCTGAAAATAAGTAATTCTTATGCAAAAAATGGGCTTGGCTCATGTCTCTTTTATTTACTTAAGTTGTTTTCCATATATTGACTACAGGCAAATAATCAAATAGGATTTTATTACTATATTCTACACTAATTGGTCAATCATTACTGTCAATGCTTTGAGGTTATAAGTATGAATCCAGTGTGACTATCCTCTGTCTAATGTTTACCAGAAGATGGCTCAGAAAACTAGTTCACCTAAAGCAGGAATATTTACTATCTGCTCTGTTGTGCAACCAACTAGCTAGACATATTCGTAAAACTATTAGCATAGTTATTTTAATGCATTGAGCTTCATAGTGTTAAAAGGTTATATACTTAGAGATTGGAATTCTTGACCACATTCTTGTAATTTATCAAAGGTTATAATGGGTCACAACATCTTTCCATATTTCAATCTCATTATGTTTGGCTCATCACAAAGCTGTCAAATTATTTAAAATACATTTTAGAGTATAAATAAGTATTAAGATAAGTTATATTTATGATTTGCATAAAACATTCACGGATATTTGCAGAGCACTTTGTGCTCTTCTTTGACATTGTAATCAATGAGGTAATCTAAGATAATGATTCATGTGAATAAGGGAAAGGCCAGGAAAATGATGTTACATTTCATCATATTATAGTGAGGGGATATTATAATTTGACTGCCTTAATTGGACAGAAACAATATTCTCCATCCATTAAGCAATTTTTTGTTATGGTTTTATTTCTGTGGCTCTGTTTTTCTCTAAGATAAGCTACTGTTTCATTGGAAATATGAACAAAGCTACTATTTTCTTTTTAAAAGTGTAACAGTATAAACATATGCTGTTTCAAGTGTACCTGTTACTCTCGGTCCTCTGATTCCAAACTGGAACTCAAGTACTGATGTTCTGCTTATTGATAATGACTCTCAACAGAACTTTTGTCCTTCTTCTCTCAGTAGGTTATCAATTCTTAAAAGTAAGAAAAGAGTTTCTTTATAAGTCTGTTTTTAAATAGGAAAATTGAATTACAATTTTATTAGTGGACATTTATAGAAGTCATTCTTTTGAGGCAATATTCCATTTCATGCACCTGTAGTATAATTTATTTAGAATATTCTTCTTATTGTTGTATCTGTATATGAGATTTCGTCTTACTAGTTCTTTTGAGAAGTACTAATGGGATATCACATGGATGCTACTCAGAGAAACAGGTATTATTAGCACATTGTTGCCAGCTTCTGTGGAGTTGGTTCCACGTGTTACAGAGCAGACATCTCCATGGTGCTTTCTTGACTTTGATGCACTCTTTATGAAAACAGCTTTCCAGGACTTCCTTTTGCAAAGCTGCAGAATAGGTCAAAATTACCAACCCATTGATTGCAGACAATTCAAATAGCTGGTACTACCCAAAATACCAAGAAATAATATGCTCACCCCTAGGCATCTGGTTGGTTTCTATTCATGGTAAGCTTGTAGGACCAAGGAGGATTGTGCAATAATGACTCCAAGTCTAAAATTTTGCAGAAAGGAACAGACATCCTCATCTTTCTTCCTTGAGGAAGCTTGCCAGTTAGCAGCTCAATGCTTAAACTACTATGCCATCAGGATTCCTTAGAAAATATATAAATCTCTTTATGTGTTTCTTTTAATAAGTACTTTGGAGGAGATCCTGAAATAAAACTTATTGCCTTGTTGTTCATAGATGTGCAAAGATATCACTGTAATGACCCAACATGTAGTGTGAATCATAAAGCTTGATTGTTTAGGATTGATGCTTGAGATACGCTTTTAAAAAGAAAACTGGATTATTTGGAGGCCAACAACGTCCAAGAGGTGTACATCTGTGTGGAAATGTAGCATGCTGTGGAAGACAGAAGTAAAGTGATTTGAAAAGAACTTTAACAAATAGCTATTATTAATAACGTACTAGAGGAACTTAAAGTAGAAAATTAAGACATTTCATCCAACTGGACAGGGTGTCAGAGGCAGGAATTTCACATATAATCTCTTATATAATTCACTTTCTAGGGTGATTTTTTCGAACATGCTGATTTAATGAATTCACAACCAAGGTACAAATTATCACAATCTTCCCATCTAAGGAGCATTCTGACTGAACTTTTCTTTTTCCAAGAATGACTATTTTTTCTAGCAGTTCCTGATGTATTCAACATTCTTTAAATACATATCAACCCCATCATTCAAAGGCATCTGTTCTTCCCTGGCCTTCCTTAAGCAGAGGAGACAATTGAAAAGACCATGGGTGCTGTATCAGGAGCCTCTTTGCTCGATATGACAATTACCATATTTTAACAAGTTTAAGGAGTTCTTTTTTGAGTAGATTTATTTAATGCAATTTACTGTATAACTTAATGCTGCTCTCATAAGCATCGCTTGTGAATCCAAGTAAAATTAAATTCTTTACAATTTCAATACCGTCTCTATTGATCATAATGTTCTTATTGCTCCAATTGTGAGGCTTTTTATTTATTTTTTTTTATATTGAGGTGCAATTCCTACTTGTGGCTATAATGTTGGATCATCATCATTTAAGTGCTTTAAACCTGTTTATGATCAGCAAACAAGGCGTGCTATCTGCATAACACTGACTATTAATGATTATTCCTCCCATCCTGATGCTGCTGTCTCTTTATATAATTCAGGTTCTAGGATAATTTCTTTGAGCATACAGATTGAATAACTATATGAAAGAATGAGACTCTGACATACACCATTCATCATTTTAAGCCATTCAGCATCTTCTTTTCTCAGTAGAATTTTTGGTCAATGAACTGGTTCTGTATAAATAAAAGTTCTGGAATACCTATTCCTTTGCAGTGTTATCCAGAACTTAATAAGGACTGCACAGTTGAATATGCTCTTGTTGAATATACTCTGAATTTATTTATAGAAAAATGGGTAGAAAGAAAATATATAACCTTCTAAAGAAGTCAAAAAGCTTTAGATTAAAACTTGTGCTTTTTATTTCACCAGGGCACACAAATAGCAGAGGAGAATTGTGTGGACGCACATAAGTAATTGCACGGCACCTTTATAGGAAACATTAATGATTGTTAGTACTAGTTGGATCTACAGATAGGAAATGGGTATATTTTTATTAAGATCCAGGGAATTATATGAAAAATAGAATCTAAGTAAATAGTTTCTGTCTTATAACATCTCTTGTCAAATTGAAAGACTTGAACCTAATAGACTAGTAGAAGTGCTAATTAAAAGTAACAAAAATCTACGTTAAATGAATATTCAATTTTCCAAAGAAGTCTTTTTCCTGATAACATGGATTGCACTTTACATTTGGTGATGCCTTGAAGAAGAAATGATGAATATGTGGTAATAAATATATCTTAGATGTATATAAAACAGCCCTATGTATAGAGCAAAATGCTGTCCGGTCCTGTTCCATCCCCATCATTGTAGTGATATTTGAGTTCATTGCTGCAGCTACTGTGTCAGTCCATATCACCGAGATTCTTTTTCTTTTTCACTGTCCATCTTGTCCAAAGTAAAAGGGAAAAAATTTCTTCAGTACACTTCCAAAGCGTAATCTGCCTGCACTTCTTCCAAAAAGAGATTTGTCTGTCCTTCTGGCAATTCATGGCATACTTTATATTCTTTATCACGATTCAAATGCCTCAGTTTATGGGTCTTTCACAAATCATAAATGGGAGAACTAAATAATCTTGAGATATGAAAATGATGTATAAATTTGCAAAGGGAATTCAAAAAAATGTTAAATTGCTACCAGCTATATCCAATGCGGTTTCCAAACAAGACTGGATTTAAACTACAGAACAAAAAAAGAGATCAGGATTTAGAAAAAGTGATATACTTAACCTCATTGTCTCTTAATCATGCTAAGCCACAGGATTTTTCTAATAAAAAATAGTTTAATGTTTGTACCACATTCTAATGATGGATAGGTAGTGGCTTCCTGAAGATGTAGTACTTAACTATCCCTCTGAAATATACACACTCATTAGATCATACTTTTATTTTTGAAATTATTATTTTCTAAGTATACAGGTTTATTGTTTTTGAGACAATTGAAAGCATTACAACACATCAATATTTTGTTTTACAATTGCTGTCGTTCAGAAAGAACTGACTTGATTGTTACAAATCTAAAGTATTAAGATCAAAAGCACTGAAACACACAAAATGTGCCATGAGCATATTAGAAAGCATTAGACTGATGCCAAATTAAATAAAAAGAAAATTCATTATTTTTACATGTAATCTTTTCAATTATGTAATCAGAAGACAGAGGTTCCTTTCATTGCAGTGCAATGCAACATATCCCTCACTGAGTTGCTCCCTTCCTCCTATGAATTTATGTCACTCACATGACAGATCGCTGTCATGCTTTCTTTGATTGAAAAACATACCATTATGTGTGTCCCTTCCAATAAGCCATTAGTAGCTTGTCTGGTAAATATTTACTGGCTTTTGTTTTATTGGTAGCAAGAAGAAAGCCTTTAAATTTTCCATGAAAGCACCTTTGAATGTTAAATGAATCATTTGCCAGTTTCCATTGAGCATACAGAGAAAGAAAACTATTTTGTTTGACTGGTGAAATGATAGCCAGAAGTCTGATATTTTCATAGAAAATAAAACTATCTCTGATATAATTATATTCCATTTTCTTATTTGGTTTAACGTTGCTGTGTCGGGTTTCCTTGCTAGGAGACATATTGATATAGATGGGAGCACTTTGGGCTGCTCACAAGATCAGTAGTTTGCAATCACAAGCTGCTCTGAGGGAGAAAGACAAAGTTTCCTGCTCCTGTAAAAATCTATAGTCTTGGAAACTCAAAACAAAGCAACAACAACTACAACAAAATTCTGTCCTGCCCTAGGGGGTCATCATGAATCAGAATAGACTCCATAGAATGAGTGAGTGTGTGATTTTCCTTGCAATATAGTTATTGAAAATTTAAACTGCAGATGTCTAGAAATGCTTACCTTGTAATACAGGAAAAAAAGATAATAGGTCATAAGTCATCCCCTTCTGTACTTCTATGTGAACCTTTATTTGTCAAATTACATTTCTGTGCCGGGCCCAGAACAAATCATAGAAACAAATCTTGATTCCATTTATATAAAATTGAAAAGAACAAGGAACAACTTATAACTCACTTCACTGACAGTAAAACACAACTAATCAAATCCTTCTCATAATTAATTTCCTTTTCACTTGATTCCATATAATTTATTTCAGAAAAGTGTCTAGAATTGTTTCTAAAAATAATGATTGGCTATACAATTGATCCAACCTCATTTCGAATGCCCTGCATGATGTGTATTGTGTATGTGTATTGTGTAGTGGTGATATAATTATATATTTGAAACTTCATGCTGTTTATAAAATTCTACTTAATGTGACAGAGAAGAATCTTTGCCAGCATATTTTGCCCCAATTTCCCTTGGTGCTTCAAGATTCAAGTCTATAAGAATAATCAGAAAATTATATTCTCTGAAAATATTATTCAACATATACATAAAATAACCTTTAATCATAACATTCTAAACTTGGGCCATGATGAACAGCTATCTTAAAAGAAATAGAGAAAAAGCACCTAATACCTCAGAAGTTGTCTGGTCTATTTAACCTCAGACATTATAGAGGATAGCAAGCTTAAATCCCTAAGGAAGCCATTGAAGAGATGACTACCTTATAATTAGATCAAATGTGAGGCCAAAATTGCTCCTGTCATGAATCAGACAATCTTATCAAAAGACATCAGCTTCCATGAGAAAATTTATATCCAGGGATTTTTAGAGGAAAAGTCGTGACCTTTAAAATATTGTGACTAATTTATGCATATGTGCACACATCCATATTTAAACTTCATGTATTGTCCTATTCTGTTGCATAGTCTTATATCTTGTATATATTTGTTAGTGTGCTTCAAAGAAAAAATCAATAGCTTAACGGATCTTGAGCCAACAGGTACCAGTTTGCAACTTCTAAACGTAATCAAATGTAGTTTTTAAGATTGAAATCAGGAATATACTTTCTTACCACAATGATTGGTTTGTTTCTTCATATTCAAGTCTTATAGTTGCTTCTTTGTCATACGAAAATGGATAAGAATATCAATGATGTCAAAAAAAAATCCTAGGGAAAAAATAGTAGAAGAGTAGCATGTCTAAAATCACAGCTTCAGCTAGAATTGGTCAGACTGTGCTCATTTGAATTTATTTTAAGAAGAATTTAATCAGTTTGTCAGTTTGGTGTCAGTAATAATATCTTAGTTGGTTGAGTACTGATGTTTCAAATGATAAATAAGCAAAATGTTTAAAGGGAAAAGAGTGAAATTAAACTTAGGTAAGCACACTTATTGAACATGTCCAAGAAACATCTTTCTTGTTACAAAGAAAATCCAATGCATTTTCAATGAAGTTATGATAGTCTGAAAATAGCAAGCATTTCCCTTATAGAATCTTTGAAGCAGCAAGACTTTTCTCAATGTTAATATTTGCTATTCTCTTCATTCCTTATGGAACAGACTGCTGAGAACTACTTGACAAATAAAATATATAGTCTCTTACATCCATAGGCATACTAGTTATATATTTCAGAAAAACTGGAATTCCTGTTTTAAATTTGAATATTCATAATAAAGGAAACCCCTATGAATCATGTGCGTGCATGATACTTATATGGTATCATCAGTGAGGCAGCAAGACAGACAGTACTGTGGTTTTGCTAGAACCAGAAGCTCACATCTTCTCCTGAGAGGAGAGAAAGAAAGCACAGAACTTACAAGAGTGAGGTTAGGCACATTTGAAAGCACATGTGATATATTTCCTTGAGTATAGAAATAGAAGAGGCCAGAATTCTTTGGTCATGCAGATGAGAGCTACTAAGAACTTAATTTACATGAAAACTTTATCAGGCTCATATTATTCCAAAGAGAGATCATTTAGATAAATTCATTCTTTCACCGTGCAGGTCAACAAGGATTTATTGAATATCTGCTCTGTGAAAGTACTATAGCCCTACTCTGGGAGTTTTAGGTTGTACTTGATCTAAACACGTTATAGGGAAGAACTGAAAGTAGGCATAATTTCCTTAAGTGTCATATTCAGTTAGAGAAATCTAAGCATATGTTCAGCTTCTTGCAGTCTTGGGCAGTTAGTGATGCCTAAGCTTTTCTTTCCAGGTTGTTATACACATTTATTTATATGAGTTAATTTTATAACAGCTTCATTTCAATAATGTATGTGTAATTTATTTATCTATTCAAGTCAATGATCTATTATGCAATTCAAAAGAGTTTTTGCTGTATTTGGAGTTGTACAAATATTGCCACAAATCATTGTATATTTTTATTACTCTTCACAAAAATTTTATCCATTAATAATTTGCCCTCATTTCTCTGAAATTCTATTAGTCCCTAACAACCACTAATGTATTAGAGAAATTGAATCATAAACTCTGTGGTCTTTTGTGACTGATTTCTTACAAGCAGCATGTTTTCAAGGTTCGTCCACATTGCAGCGAGTAGCAGAACTATCGTACTCTTTATTGCCAAAGAGTATCCTATTGTATAAATATACCACATTTTATTTATTTATTCATTAATCCACAGGAATTTGAGTTCTTTCCACTTCAATTAAAAATAATTTTATTGGGGGCTTATACAACTCATAGCACAATCCATACATACATCTATTGTATGCAAAGCACATTTGTACATATGATGTCATCATCATACTCCCCCTCCCTCATGAACGCTTGATAGTCTATGTTATTATTATTTTGCCATATCAAACGCTCTCTGATGTCTCCCTTTGCTCACTTCTCTGTTGTCCATACCCTAGGTAGGAGGTTATATGTAGATGCTTGTCCTCTGTATCCCCTTTCTACTCCACCTTCCCCCCATTCTCCAGGTATCACCACTCTCCCCACTGGTCCAAAAGAGATCATTTATCCCAGTCTCCCCATGTTTCCAGTTCCTATCTGTACCAGTGTACATCCTCTAGTCGAACCATATTTGAAAGGTAGAATTCAGATTGTGATAGTGGGAGGGAGGAAGCATTTTAGAACTAGAATAAAATTGCATATTTCATCATTGCTACAATGTGCCCTGACTCTCATCTCCCCATGACTCTGCTGTAAGGGGATATCACTTTTCCTGCAGGTGTACCTTGGGTTCTGAATCTGTAATCCCCCTCATTTATAATGATATAATTTTTACTTCTTTGATGCCTGATGCCTGATCCCTTCGACACTTCATCGTGACACAGGCTGGTATGCTTCCTCCATGTGGGCTTCTTTGCTTCTGAGCTGGATGGCTGCTTGTTTGTCTTCAAGCCTTTAAGACCTCAGATGCTTTAACTTTTGATAGCTGGACACCATCAGCTTTCTTCACCACATTTGCTTATGTTCATCTTTGTCTTCGTTGATCATATCAGTAAGGTGAGCAAGCAATGATATAATTTTTATTCTTTGATGCCTGATATGCACATATTTGTCTTCTGTGATTGTGTCAGGAAGGTGAGCATCAAGAAATGCCAATTTAATAGAACAAAGTGTTCTTGGATGGAGAAAGCACTTGAGTGGAGGTTCAATGTCCATCTGCTGCCCTAATACTTGGCCTTTAAGTACACACATGTAAATCTATTTCTCCATAATCATATATAAATATATTTACCTATGTTTATGCCTCTCTTTAGAACTTTGTAAATGCTCTTTGCCCCCCAGTTATTTGCTCTATTTTCTTTTACTTTCCTCTTGTCCTACCATCATTTTCATCCTTTATTTGGGTTTCAGTTATTTCTCTGTTACATTACTCTTTATTAATCCCTATCAGGCCTCTTATACCCACCTTGCCATTGATTTTGGATCACTTGTTGTTCCCTTGTCACTGCGATGGTCAATACCACCTCTGTTCCCCCAACTGCCTATCTCCCTTGTCCCCCTGGAACCATCCATCCTGATGGTTTTATCCTCCAGACTGTTCATCCAGCCTGTCTTATCTAGATAGACTTGCAGACATAATAATATATACAAAAAACAAGACGTTTCAAGATGAAATGACAAAAGAAAACAAAAGGATGACAACAGCGAAAAAATATATAAATAAGTAAAAATAATAATAACAATAATAGTAATAACAAAAGACAAACCAGTAAATAGTTCAAGATCTGTCTGTTGATCTTCAGGAGTGTCCCCCAGTGAGTCCATGGGGTGCCACACCCTGGCCTCAAAGTACATCCTTGGCATTCCCTTGGAAACTCCATGCTCTTCCCCTCCTGCTGCTCTGCTGCACGCCCTTGTCTTGGTATAGTGGGGTCAGACTGGGTGGACTCCTGACCTCTTAGGGTCTTAGGTCAACAAGGGTTGCCGCATTTCATAGTGGGTCTGGCCATGTGGTCCTTTTTGTGCAATGGCTGTTCTGAGTGGGGCGATCATCCTCATAGCTCAACGGATCAGGGTGCAATCCACTCGCTCTTCTTCCCTTTTCATTTGCTCTAGTGTGCTCCTGTCAAACATGGCCCTGTTCCCATGCTGCAGCTGCCTGAGCTTTTTAATATATATTTCTGTCTTCGTTATCTGAAATATTTTCGACACTTGTTTTGAACTGAGCTGATTCATTGTCAATGTGCAAACTGGCATTAAAAATGGTGTTCAGTTTTTTTCCGCTTACCTCCATTTTACATTGCTTTAATGTCACCTTTTTTTAATGAGATACTAAAATTTGCACAGCTGAATTCAAGCGTCCAGAATTTCCTCATTAATAAGAACATTTAATAAGCTTAGGCAATCAGTCTCAGGATTAATTTTTAAGCTGCTTATTATGTACCTATAATTTGTGTGTTTGTATCTCTACAGATGAAACCAATAGGAAAAATGCCACTATTGTAAAAAAAAGAAGATTCTCTTGATTAAAGATGCATCTTTTCTTTAACCCTGGAGATAGCCTTGCATATTTCTAAGCATCATTGATATGTCTAACTTATATAAGGATAAATGTACCAGTAATAATTTCCTAAAATATAATACAGCTCTAATTAAATATATAGGAACTTTTAATTTGATTCATGTTTCCTCTATAAATACAAAGGGTAAGATTAATTTACAATATTTCCCATTTTATCCTATATTATGCTTTTTGCATAAATATTACAGGGAAATATATTATTCTATGTGATTAATTTGAAGACTAAAGCTCTTAAAATGATTGCATATCCTAAAGAGTTGTTATTTCTTTTCTGAAACTTAATTTTATCAAGTCTGCTCTGTAGTCATTTTGATACACTGGATTAGAGAATGACTTTCTTAAGGACTGTAATTCTGCTGTTTTTCCCCCTTTCTTTTTGTTGCCCTGTCCTCTTTTCACTGTCTACCTCTTCTCTAAAATGCAGTACACTGCACACAAGCTTATAAGGAAACTACTTCTAACTGATCTTCCAGTGAGATTTCAATGTGCTGCTGGTAATTAAACACATAAAAGAATCAGCTTATTAAATGCTAGGAGTGCTTTATTGAAAATGTAGTCATAGGAAGAGAATGCACACAAATTGTCCATTGAAATGTCTCTTCCAGTTTTGCATAAGATATACATATATCTTTTGCATAAAAGAAAGATGTTTAAAGTGCCCAAGGAGTGTTCAGAACATCATAAGTTTCTTTTATGTGTTTGCTGTCATATAAGGCATTTGATAACTGTGCATGATTATTTTCACAAAGGTTGCTTCAAAGAGCAACATAATTTAAATGCATATCTTCCTGTAGCCAGAGTGAGAAGAAATATACTAGCCAATATGTAGAACAAATTTAAAGGGAACGTTTCACTTTACTTGATCTTTTAATAATTGCTCTTAACGTGTGCTAGAACTCCTAATATGAACATCAATCTCATTTAATCTAACAAACTTTTCAAAAATGCCTTCTGTAATAGCAGAAATTCCTAAGGAATTAAAATGCCCCATCTGTGGAAAAAGGATAAATAAACTCTCCTACTTAAACACAATGGGAAATAATTTTATACTTCTGCAAAGAGGGACAGTCTCAGAAACGCAAGGGGGCAGTTCTGCCCTATCCTATGGGGTCACTAAGAGTCAGAATGGGCTTAATGGCAGTCACTTTGGTTTGGTTAAAATACAATACAGAGATCATCAAACACCTCAGGACCTAGGCATTAAGCTCAGCAAAGTTAGTCAATCTTATAAAGATATATATATATATATATATATATATATATATATATATATATATATTATGACATCCTTATTATAAGGGCAGGGGTCTGGTGACACACCAAGGGAAAAAACTAGAGAGGGCTTGGCGGCAGGGCGGGTCTGGAAGGCGCAGGAAAGGGAAGGTGGTAGAGAAGAGCCAGAGGGAGGGGGTAGGGAAGCAGGAAGCTCACTGGCCCTGTTCTGATGCACTGGGCATGCGACTCCAAAGTGTATATTTCCCTTCGCAGGTGCTATACTCCACAAATAAAAGGCAATTGCTGGCTTTTTTCTTTTAAATTTAGAACAGATAAAGAGAGCCTTCCTAACTCCTGTTTAATACACAAGGAGACTGGACCTCTGCGTTAGTCTGGGTAAACTACAGAAACAAAAACACAGAATTCATATAGATATAAGAAAAAGGTGTATATGCAAGAGGAATAGGACATTGAGAAATCATCCCAGCCCAGTCCAGTTCAAAGCCATAAGTCCGATATTAATTCATATGCCCAATATCAGTCTATAAAGTCTCCTTCCAACTCATGAAGTCACAGGTCAGTGGGTGGAGAATCCTGGCACTGGTAGGGGTCTCCCCATGGCTCCTCATTTCCAGGGATCAGGGTCCATCAACAGCATCCAGTGGTGGTAGAAGAAACTCAGTGCTGGCAGGGGGCCTCCACGTGGCCTCTCCAGCTTCACAGGTCTGGTTCCATCAAGGCTAGGCTGTGTGACTTCTCCTCTGGCCCCTCCATTTCCTCAGATGCTGCCATCTTGTCTTGTCCATCATTCGTTGTCTCGGAGACTAACTCCCAACAATTAGAGAGATATCTTCTCATCTCCATGAGGGAAATATCGCGAGATTTCCCAGAAGTATCAGGAGAAAGCCATGCCCACACGGAGGTCTCTTTGGCTACTCAATGGCTATCTCCAGATTAACAGGCTAGACTCCATCCTACACCTCAATCATGAAATTAGCATAAGCACATGACCGCCACAACCTCTAAGTACTTAATATAATTCACCATAAAAGGAAGAGCATACATTTAAACCAGGTATATCTAGCCGCCATTCTTAAAAATTCCCCTTCCTTAACAGTAATTTCTCAATATTTGAAACATCGTTGATAGTCTGCCCTATTTTAACTCATCTTTCCAATATAGCTCTCACTGGGCACATTTTTCAGTTTAGCAAAGCTTGAAAGCATAAACATTTTTAACTGATCTGAGAGCCAGACTCCAGTGATTTCTGCCCACCCTTGGGTAATTCTCTCTGTATTATAGCAGGAATGATTATAACCAGTAACATATGGCAAAATATGCTGTGTCACTTTGGTTAGTGAATTATAAAAATGAAATAAAACTATAGCTACCACCCTTGCTGAGCTGACCAATGATGGGGCCAACAGCCATGTGAGGGAGCTGGGAATGTTTCTTTCTGAGCATCAGATGACAGCATATCTGACTCACAGCTCGACCAGCCTCATTATAAAAGGCCCTGAGCCAGATCCTCTAAGCTAAGCATTTTTTTAGAGGCTTGATCCCCATAAAGCAGGAAATAATTAATATTTATTGTTCAAAACAAATGCCATCTGGCACTATATATTTTTTCCTTTTTGTCTTTAAGCCACATCTTTTCTTCACTAAGAGCATATATCAAACGTGATAGTGAAGATTGTTCTTCAGTTTGATGCTTTCGGGGTTTAAATTTTTATTCAGACAAAAAAATGGATCAAACTCATTATAGAGGTGCCCATGTGAGTGTGGATTAAGAAAATATAGTGTTGGAAAAATTAAGTATCTTCATTCTGTCACAGTAAATTTATAATTTATGATTATTTGCCAGTAAGAATAAAATTGCATTTTAATACATATGAAAGCATGAATAAGCACATTATAAATACATTTAAATTTGAAAGAAAACTTTAAAATCATTTTATTGAGGATTTACACAAGTCTTATTACAATCAATACATACATCTAGTGTATGCAGACCACATTTGCACATGTGCTGTCATCATCATTCTCAAAACATCCCCATTCTACTTAAGCTCTTGGTGTTAGCTCCACATATTTCTTTTCCCCTGCCTCCCTCAAAAACCCTTGATAATTTACAAATTATCATTATTTTGTCATATCGTACACTGCCTGGTGTGTCCCTTCACCTACTTCCCTGTTGTACCTCAGGGAGGAGGGTATATGTAGATCCCTGCAATTGGTTTCCCCTTTCTACTCCACCCTCTCAGTATCACCACTCTCACCACTGGTCCTGAAGGGATCATCTGTTCTGGGTACCCCACGTTTCTGGCTACTGTCTGCACTTGTGCACATCCCCTGCTCTAGCCAGATTCGTAAGGTCGATTTGGGATGATAATTGTGTGTGTGTGGAGGGGGACTAGAAATAGAGGAAAGTTGCATTTCATTGTTGTCACCCTATACCTTGACCGGCCTGTTTCCTCCTCGTGACCCTTCTGTAAGAGGATGTTGCTTTGGGTCCCCAATCTGTACTCCCCATCATTTAGAATGATAAAATTTTTAGTTCTTTGATGGCTCATACCTGATTCCTTTGACACCTCGTGGTCATACAAGTTGATGTACTTCTCTCATGTGAGCTTTGTTGCCTCTGAGCTATATGGCTGCTTGTTTACTTTCAAGCAAAAGAAAACATTTTAGAATTCACATTTTATAATCACATTGATATGAAACTCATGTTTATTTATATTGTTGATTACTACTGATTTTCTCATGTGGATTAACTCTATTCCATTTATTTCTAAAATACTCCTGCTATCATATGGTTATATGTAATATGTATTAATTACTTAGACTAATACACTGAAGCAGACTTTTGGGTTGTAATTCCATTCCATTTTCTGACATAATTTGCCCACAAAACTACAATAATTTAAAAAAATAATCCAATTTTCCATGACACATGTTGGGTTGGTTCCTCCTGGAGGAATCTGCAGCCATGGTGTTCAAATAAGGAGACATTGGCACCATGGAGAGGAAAGTGTGAAGTTTAAAAGAAGAACTGAATTCAAATTTCTGCTCCGCTCCTAATATCTATTCAATGTTATAAATAGGACTTTTTACATGTGATGTACCTTTACTCATCTGTACATTGAGATACTTGAACTAATCGTAGTCAGATTAGAATTTTAAACAGAAGCTGAAGAACAACAGGTACAGAAGGTAAGTAGATTCAAGCCTCATATATGGGGCTCAAGTGAAGTTGGGATTGTAAAATAACACAATCCATCATTCTAAGCATCTCAAATACTATTTTGATAATTCTAGAAGAAAAGTTGTACACATATGTGGAATAGGTTTTTTCTAAAACAATTTATTTTAATATTTAATTAGAGTTTAAAGACTTAATCAAATGACCAGCCAAAAAATGAATCATAATTATTTCTTCATTATTATACAATAATTTCGTACATGTTACTTGATGCCATTCTGATGGTTCTATTCCTACTCAAAATAATACAGGATACAACAGTATAAAACAGTACTTCATTCTTGACTAATTTCCCAATTGTTGCTGTGTTCAAGCTCATTAGTGCAGCTACAGTGTCTTATTTAAGGTTCTCTGTACCTATCAAAATGTCCTTCTTCAGGAACTGGCCCTTTCTGTTAACAAATTCAAAGTACTTGACATGAAGTTTTGTCATCCTTCCTTCTAAGGAGCACACTGACTATCTTTCTTCCAAGATAAATTAGTTTCTTCTGGAAGTCCATGATATAATTACTAGAATACAATTTAATTCTGATGCACCAATTTTTCTTTGGCCTTTTTTATTTATTATACTGCTGTTGCATAGCTATGATGCAAATGAAACTACTTTTGGTTGGTTCTTGCACACGTTAGGTCTCAAGAAAAGCTTCTCTGCATATATATATATATATATATATATATATATATATATAAATCATTTTATTAGGGGCACTTGCAGCTCTTATTACAATCCATCCACCCATCCATTGTGTCAAGCACATTTGTATATTTCCTGCCATCATCATTTTCAATATGTTTTCTTTCTCCTTGAACTTTTCGTATCAGCTCATTTCTCCCTCCCCCCTTCCTCCCTCAACAACCCTTGATAATTTATAAATTATTATTTTTTTATGAATGCTGTCATCCTTAAACCAACTTCCTATAGTTTGTCCCTATGGAAGGGGGTTATATTTAGATGATCATTTTTGGTTTCCCTTTTCTACCCCCCACCTTTCCCTCCTGGAATCCCTACTCTCATTTTTGGTGCTAAGGAGTTTATCTGTTATGGATTCTTTGTGTTTGGAGCTCTTATCTGTACCAGTGCACCTTCTTTTTTTGGGTCATATTTGTGAGATAGAGCTGGGATCGTGGTAATTGGGGAGGGGGGAGGAGCATTAAAGAACTACAGGAAAGTTGTATGTTTCATTGTTGCCATACGGCACCCTGACTGGCTCATCTCATGCTTCCTCACCCCCACTCTCATGCTGCCAATTCTACCTCACAAATCTGGTAGACCAGAGGATGGACACTGGTAGAGATAAGAAGTGGAAACACAGGGAATCCAGGACAGATAAACCCCTCAGGACCAATAATGAGAGTAGACATACTAGGAGGGAAAGGTAGGGGAGGAAAAGGAAACTGATCACAATGATCTACATATAATCCCCTTTCCTGGAGTATGGACAACTGAAAAGTGGGTGAAGGGAGATATTGGACAGTATAAGACATGAAAAAATAATATATTTTAAATTATTAAGGGTTTGTGATGGAGGGAATGTGGGGGAGGGAGGAGAAAATGAGAAGCTAATCCCAAGGGCTACAGTAGTAAAAAAATATTTTGAGAAAAATGATGGCAACCAATGTACAAGTGCTGTTTACACCATATATGTATGTATGTTTTCATGTATGTACTGTGGTGAATTTTATGAGCCCCAGATGAAAAGATATATATATGATTGATAAATCATCTCTTCATAGAGTGGTCATCAAATTTTTATTTCTGTGCATTTACCTGGAAAGATCATCACAAATAGTGTCCACGGTGTGGTGGTCATGTGCTTATGTTAATTTCATGATTAAGATGTAGGGGTGGAGTCTAGTCTGTTAATTTGGAGATAGCCATTGAGTAGTCAATGAGGCCTCTGTATGAGCATGGCTTTCTCCTGATTTGTCTGGGAAATCTCACAATATTTCCCTCGTGGAGATGAGAAGCTATCTCCCCAGTTGTTGGGAGTTAGTCTCAGAGACAGCGAATCATGGACAAGACAAAAACCACGTGGCTTTGCCCTGATGGAGCCAGACCTCTGAAATTGGAGAGGCCACATGGGGACCCCTGCCAGCAATGAGTTGCTTCTTCCACCACTGAATGCTGTTGATGGACCCTGAACCCTGAAAGTGAGGAGCCATGGGGAGATCCCTGCCGGTGCTGGAACTCTGCACCCATTGGCTTGTGACATTGTGAGTTGCAAGGAGACATTATAGACTGGTATTGGGCATATGGGCTAATATCGGACTTATGACTTTGAACTGGACTGGGTTGGGTGCTTCTCAGTGTTCCATTCCTTTTGTATATAAACCATTCCCTTATATCCATATGTGTATCTATAAATTTGTTCCTCTACTTTGCCCAGACTAACACACATGGATACTGTTGAAGAATTGTTTTCACAGAATAAGTCACTTTTGCAAAAACTTCCCATGCAATCTTGGGGTTACTTCTGTTAAGACAATCTTTTTCATCTGCTGCTCCTCTTTTAGTTCCAACTTGTACTTTCCCATCAGCAATAATTGTCAATGTAGCTTTATATTGTTTAATTTCAGACTGCAGAAGTTTGTGCATATCAACTTCAATTTCTTTATCTTTGGTATTAGTGCTTGGTTCATTAATTTCAATCGGAGTGTTATTCACTCTTCTTCCTTGTAGGCACATATGTATGATCCTATCATAGAAAGCATGCACTTTGAGATAGAGCTTGAACTGCACTTATTTGTGATGAATGTCACTATATTGATATGAATTTTTTAATTCCTGATATAGTCAAGAATACATCTATCCAATTTAATGTGACAGATGTTAGTCAATTTCAGCTTTAATGGATTTCATTTCATTTTTTTACATTTTCCCATTTTCCTTGAACCATGCTTCAAACATTTGGTGTTGTAAGTATTAACAGATGGTCATGACTTTGTCTTCCCATGTTGAGCCATGCCAAGTCACCATATGAGGGTCCATACGTTGCACTCCTTCATCAAATGAACTCTGCTTTCAGGAGGCTGCTCTTGCCTTTGTGTTTTCAGCATCCTTAAGTGTGGGGCACTCATCTTCATGTTCTTCAAATGTTTCACAACTATCCCTAAAGTTTTTACTCTCCATTTTCTTTTCAGAAGTATATCACCACAGTCCTTCTTTCCAGCCAGTTGTACTACAGACATTTCTCTAAAAGGTTTCCCCCATTGGTGACTGTGCTGTTTTTGAGAACTTCTAACATCACAGCATTGAAACCACCACAGTCGAACACAGTGGCATGATTCAGGTCATGTATGAAAATTCAGTGGGTTTTATCCAGGATCAGATTTACCTCTGTTCTGAAGTAATAAAACCTAGCAAGTAACACAGATGGGAAGAAATGTAAAACTTTGCTTCTGCTTTACATAACAGATGCCTGAGGTATGGCGAACAGCTGGAGAATATGATATAGCCTG
The DNA here is from genome assembly GCA_004026705.1 of Nesogale talazaci. Lineage (NCBI taxonomy): Eukaryota > Metazoa > Chordata > Mammalia > Afrosoricida > Tenrecidae > Nesogale > Nesogale talazaci. The sequence goes on along the minus strand of PVJH01009678.1, from coordinate 31,939 downwards.
TTGCTTTAAATAATGATTTCAGCATTGGCTATTCTATGCAGAGCTTAGCTAAATCTGCTTGGATAAACCCCAAATCTCTGAATCATCTGCCAACGGGAAGTTGAAGCTGTGGGGAGGAGCAGATCTGTGCCATAAGGAGCCTTCCCTATTGACATTCACAGATGCCACACAGCATATTGAACCCAGGGCTGTCTGGGCAGCCTTTGTGCCATATATTTATATGTATGTTTGTTAAATATTTGTAAATATAGAAAAGCCTTTTTTAAAATTTTTCTGCCTATGTATGGATTAATCCATGAAGTCCAGATAAAAATGTTCAAATGATGGAGTCTTCATTGCAACTGAATTTCCTAGTTAGCAAACATTTCAATTTGGGTTATTAAAAAAAAATCTCTTTTAACGCACATTGTCTTGAACACATGTTGATATTTCACAGGGGCTTTTTTTGGTGGTGGTGGGGTGTCCTGAAATACATGAAAATTGTAGTTTTGTACTATTTGGATATGATTCTGCCTAATTTTGGATTACCTTTTATAATGCTTTGTTTAGCTGACCTCCCCTGGGTCCTCCATTGTCATGAGGCAAGGGTTAGACATGCTTCACCTTCCATTATTGTTTACCTTGTGACACTCACCGTCCCTCCCATAGTCTCCACTTCTACTCTGGGTAATTTGCTGCAATGGCCACACAGAATGCACAGGTAATACTTCCAATTGGAAGTATTGCTTAGAATTGCTTAGAGATTGCTTAGAATTGTTAATAGGGTATCGCAAATCAGTAACAATAAGGATAGAGACAATGGTCCATCACAACACCTCTCCTCAGCCAGAGCCAGGTCCCTCTCTCTAGCCTTCAGCCTCAGGCCTGGGGCCTCTTGCTTTCTTGACAAGGAGGCCTGCCTCTTGCTCTCTTTCAGAGCTTCTTCATCTCAGGCCAGTTGAGAAGCTCGCCTCTCACGTTGGACCCTTCCTCTGAGGGTCTGTGACATCGTCTCAGGTGCACCTGGACTTGGTTGGCTTCGTCTCTTCAGGCAGAGAGCTGACATATTTGTCTGATTCTCCAAGGTCCTTGGGGCTTCTTTCTATGCTGTTGCTTCAAGCATGGCTCATCGAGCCAGGGGAGGGGTAACACAACCTTGTATTAGTGTTATACTCTCTATTATGTTATACACACCTTATTGGTAGTAGACAGTGGACACAGTGGTTACCTGTTGGGTTACTAACTACAAGGTGAGCAGTTTGGAAGGAGGGGAGCCAAACCATGGGAGAAAGCCTGGACTGGCTTACAGGAGGGTCCTGTAAAGAATTAATGGTTTAAGAATCTCACAGGGCAAGTCTACCCTGTCCTTTTGAATCCCTATGAGTCCACAGTGGTGCAGTGAGTTTGGTTTTCTGAGTTTTATTTGCATAGCATCTCCCAATCACATGAAATGAATTACAGAAACTTGGGTAGAATAGCCGTATTAAAAATTTTTACTCCACTCCAAGTTCTTAAAAGAATTCTGAAGAGAAAGTCACTGAGAATTTTAGTAATAAATTTTAGACAATAGACCGTCAGTCTCATGCAATAAATTTTCTTTTATATGGCTTGTAGATAATTCTCTGCCCTTTTACAAAATGGTCTCAGTGACTGTCCTATTGAACAGATTCATGAAGAACCATTTCTTTTTAGTCAATGTAATCATTATTAGTGACCAAATCTTATGGCCTGAACCATTCTTAGAATATAAAATATGATATTCTCTTATCTATTTTCCTATGAGTTTTTAAAATTAATTTACCAAAGAGCAAAATCTTTTTTTTTGGGGGGGGGGACATCACTGCCATGATGGGAGGAGGAAGCCCAGCCTTGCTCCTGGAGAGCTGCTGCTGGATTTGAACTGTCTGCCCTGCGGGCCTCAGTCACACACACAACCTCTATGCCATCAGGACTCAGCCTTAGCAAAATCTTACCTTTCTGTTTCATTTGGCTCTAAAATATGAATAACTTATTTGAACCACTAACTTTTCTGAGGAAGCAATAATTAATTCTAAAAGACTCTTTATAAGTGAAATGAATTTGATTTAATAATCCTGCTTAGAGAAAACCTATTGGAAGAGTAAAAATTACTTCAGTAATTGTCAGTAAATTAAGAAACTATTTGATTCCTCTGCACTAATAAGATGTGCTTTATTAGTACATAAATTAGTAATTCCATTATTTGCTTTTAAGATTTAGCATGTAAATTATGCCTCACGTTAAATAGGTATTTTTTCTTATTTTCCAAAAATCTAATTGATGATGTTGCTATATTAAAGCATGTTATATCTTTAATTAGCCTTAATTTTAAATCTCCTTGAATTCCTTTTTACAAAAATATATCAATGTTGTCATGAAAGAAATAAAAATAGTATATGATCACAACATTTTAATGAAGTTTTCATTATTTGTGATGATAAAGACTGTAGTCCTTTTAGAACCTAGGTATATTATGTTAACAGGATTTCATTTTGAATTTCTATTATTTTTTTTTCAGTTTACACTTTCTGTGAAAGTTTAGAAAATCTGGCATAGAATTAGCAATCAAAAATATAATTCTTTAATCATGAAATCCTCTATGTGCCGTATTTTTCACAAAACTCATTATTTTCACATCATCCATACTCATCTGCTTTGGTTATTTTTGCTCAGATACTTTTTTCAGTCTACAACTTTGGATAATGATAGACTCAGCCCCTATTTAATTTATTCTATAAAATAAATGAATAACCCCTCCAAGATCCTCTCCTTCATGCTTACTGTCACATAGTTCTATTTTCTATTTTTAAGAATTATTCAATTCCAATTTCTATCTGGATTCAAATATACAAGGAATAATAGATTGTTCTTTTGTTTCAAAAGACTGTCTAGAGATGGGGTCATCTATTGCTCAGGAAGATGTGTGACAGGTAGACACTAATTTCTCTTCTGGGATGGTTGCAGTATTAAGAAAGCCATAACCTTGTACAAGTTTTAAAAATGATAAATTATCAATCTCTGTTTCCATCTACCTGGTGTCAGATGCTCTCAAATTAACTTCATAAAAACCTTATAAGCAATGGAAAAGCACATTTCTTTTTGTTCTATCCAGAGAAGTGAAAGGCCCAACACCTACTAATAAATTGCCTTGGGTGAATACTCCTCATCAGCAGGGAGGAATTTGCCTTCCTGTTCCTTTGATGTGTCCACACCAGCACAGGCTGTGTTTACCTGTTGCACCCTGCACTGATGGATTATTACACCCCCTCAGATCACTTTAGCTTTGGGGTTAAACTGACAGTTTTTGCAAATTTTTCTGTGAAATTTTATCAATTCAAATTCTTTCCTTCAACAAACGTCCATACCTCAAGCTTTGCCAGTGTGAGAAAGACAGGAAAACCTTTTTATTTAAAAAAATTAGCTTCACTGACAGGAGTCACAACTTTCTAGTTTGGGTGGGGGTGGGGTGGAGTGCAGTATGTTTCCTGAGCTTTGTCAGCTGCTGTAAAGTACACTTAAGTGACACTTGTTGTCAGGTTCCCTATGGAAGCAGAGAAAGGAAGTAAAGTAGTATAAAAGACTCCACTTTAGGTCCTGGAGTCAAACAAAGACAAAAACAAGGCTTATGTTTGTTAAGAGCAAATCACCTCATTAATATTGCCCCTAAGTGATGCTCATTGTCAGTGTCATTGTTATGAATGTTTTCTTTTCTTCCTCCCTCCCTCCCTCTGTCCCTCCGTCCCTCCCGCCTTCTCTTCCTCTCTTCCTCCCTTCCTTCAAGATTTGCTTACCAAAAACTTGGTGAATGTTGAAATTTTCCTCATCAATTCTGATTGTGTTATTTTAGGGATTTATATGAAACAAACTGTATTCAGAAATGCTAGTCTTGTCTAGTAGTATAAAATCATACATTGATTCAACTGAATATCACTGAATTCTGGTATGGACTGCTGCTTCTGGACCATTCATGTGGCCTTTATCCTAAAAGTGCCCTTCATGATGGGCACTAAGCACTGGCTGCGCTGCTAACAAAGTTTACCTTCTCAAAACCAGCAGCCCCTCCATGGGGTAGGATAAGGTATTCTGATCACATCATGATTTTTATAGGTAGTTCTGGCTAGGTTTGAAGCATTCATCTTTTAAGTTAGCAGTCAAGCACTTAACTGTCTTCACCACTCAGGAACTCTACCCAATAATTATACACATAGATCCTTTTAGAAATCTCAAATTCAATGCTCTCCATCAGAAACCATTACCTTCCAGCGATCTAGTTCATTTTGATTTCCTTAACTCCCCCCATTGTTATAGTTCACTAGCAACATCAGTTCACTAGCAACATGACTAATTAACTGTCCTAAGAACTTAAAAGGCATTATTGTGTTTAACCTTCAAAGTAACTTTTAAGAAGTCTGGTTTACCTGCTTCATATCTTTCATCAATCTCTTCTCTCAAAGTTCCCCAGGAATGTGAACAAGCTTTCCTTTACTAACCGTCCACTCCTGCTGGTTTCTACCCACAGCGTCAGCGTTTAAGTCTGTGTATAAGTCACCATGGAAGTGAATGAGCTTGCCCCTCGTGAGCAAACCCATCTGAAACTTCAAAACCAAAGAAGCCATATTATTGATGTAAAACCCAAACACTAGATTCATAAGCAGACAAAATATTTTCATCATTTAAATCACTCTATTTCCAAACAATCTACTATTCAGCAATCCATAACTAAAGATAGGTGACTATAGAACAAAATTATGAGGACATATTTGGACTAATTTCTTTTTGAATTCTGTGGTTTTTTGGATTCTAATTAAATTCTCTAAACATCATTTACACTATTTGTTAAATAAGGATAATTCTTTCAGTGCCTGCTTCTTAAAAGTTATTTTGAAGGTTAAAAGCAATAATGTCTTTTAAATTCTTAGGACAGTTAATTAGCCATACTTTTCACAAATTTGCAAATGTTATTATTTTAGCTGTATGTATCCTAAATATTTTTTTCATCTTGAGTAAAGTATCACTTTTCTTTTGGTCTAACTTCTCCTTTTGATTCTATTTCAACTTTTTCTCCCTCATAGTGGTTGGCTGTCTCACTCCGTCTCATCTTTTCTCTATGGAGTATCATCAAAAGTGAAATTTGATTTTCCAAAGTTACAGACAAGTAATAATTCATGAATTTAATAATATAGTAAATTGTTACCAATCATGCAAAGATGTGAAATTGATTCTACTGTTCACTAATTAAAAATAATAACTGTGGATACAAATTAGTGATTAACCTCTTACTATAATATGTATTAGTATAAATCATTTTTATAAGTTCATAATAGTTGCATGGTAAATTAGAGTGACTGGAATATTTTTGCATTGATTAAAGTCACCGTTATAGTTATTTATAAGCCTCCATCATGTTCCATGTTAATGGGGACATGATAATGTTTTCTACCACAAAATCACAATGATGTCTCTAAGGCCAAACAGAAACATATGAAAACCATAGATGCATGAATGGATTTTGAGCTTGCACTTAATTCTAGCGACAATCTAAGAACAATTAATTCTTATGACATAGCCTTACTTAATGCTCACCTGAATAAAGAATTCCTGAAGATATGGATGCTGTAACAAAATGTGGTGAAGGAACTAGTGTCTACAGAGTCTTAAGGACTTGTTTTCAAACACACAGTCTTCTAAGTGAGGTATAAACTAAGTCCACATGGAAAGAGCAGACCAAACTGTATGATTCAAATATTGTAAATAATGTCACTGACATAAAAAAGACGGACTAGCATCAGAGCTTAACTAGTAAATACCTGGTTTACAGAAAGTTTTAGATGGCAGTGAAAACCCAAATTACATTCTCAGGGTCTACACATGAATTTAACCTCTGGTGAATCTCTCTGATCGCACTTAAGGGAAGTGAACAGGCCTGTTCAGACAGAGAGCATTATAGTGTCGATTATGCCAGACATAATGGGTCAAAATGTAATACTGTATATCGCTTCTCTGGGTTTTGACTAAAATCAAGTGTAAATTGTAATAGTGTATCATATGATCTCCCTTTAGGGTGATTTTAAAAATGTTTCAACTTTTAAAAACTGAATGGATATAGAGGGGAATAAAACCCCTAGAGAAAATCCTCTGACCTTGGTCCAGAGATGTGCACACCCTGGCTAAAATACCGAATGCACTAGAAAGTTCATTGTTGCAGTTGTAGTTATGTTAAAACTTAGCACCTTCTCATTTGTTCTTACTTATGATATTTTAAATTAAATATTTTCTTTGTTCTTTTGTATTGAGAATTTTATCAATCAAAAAGAGTATTCCTTGGTTATCCTTGTGTTTTGTTGTTGTTATTGTTTTTCTTTACTGCCTTTCTGTATAGAAATCTAGGATAGGTAAATCTATAAGGACAGTAATTGGATGATTGGTTTCTTGAAAGTGTGGAAGGGGAGTTTGGGGGGAGTTTGGGGGGAATGGGGAGAAAGTGTTCTCACACAGATTGTACAACTCTTAGCTATTGAATAGTATATGTAATTTATATGCCAATAAATAAAATAAAAGCAGACATCATGATAGGGAAGAAGGAAAAACATGGAAAAAGAAAGTTCTTGTTATGAATAATCAAAATTAAATTGTGAACCCTAACACAAACAGATGGCTTAATTTTTAAGAGCAGATTTGAAGTTTGAAATTGAATAAAATATCTTCAAATTGAATAACATATAGGAAGCTACTCAAGCTTTACATAATGTGAACATGTATTATAGTTTAAAAAATATATACTATGTATATTTCTTCCATGTGCCAGTGGCTTTGCATTCATTCTCTCCTTTTATTCTTGCAATATTTCTACTCATTTTTTCACTTTTCTGAGGAAAATGTGGCTTTGAAATATTAGGTGACCTACCCAATGTAAAAACCAAACCAAACAAAAAAACTACACGGTCTGAGTAAATAAGAATTTTGCTTCAGAACCGTCTTATTCCAAAGTGTTCCCAGCTTGCACCATAATACATGTTTTACAGGGCAGAGACTTAATGTTCTTTTTCAGATAATGTGCAGAAATTTTGAAAATGGAAAGTAATCAAAAAACTACCTCCATTCAATCTTAGTAAAACTCGCCATTGGTAGAGTCAAAAGTTAGCTGAGCAAGGATGTGAAAACTTCCTTGTACTTTATATGAAATAGACTTTATGTCATTAAACCATAATTTCAATCAGATAGCATCATCAGTGTTTATTACTAAAAATGTCGATTAATAATTAAGGAAAGAGTTTTGTATATCAATTTTTTATTGCTGTTGGTTGTCATTCAGTTTTGCCCAATTCATGACCATTTTATGGCCAACATAACATGACTGCCCATACGTTCATCAATCTTACAATGATCAGCATGGTATATTCTTCAAAAACATTTTTTACTTCTTTAATATTATCAAGGTTTGGCAGTACTTGTAATCAACAAGGGCAAGTAAAAATAAAAACAATTTAATGTAATCATATGAATACTATATGGATTATTATTTTACAAATTTCACATTTTCCACATTAATTTTGAAGCAGTACATGAATAGTTCATGAAAATCCATACCTTGAACAATTTTAGCAAACACCTGATTGTTTTCAAAGCTAATTTTCAGCATGTACTCGAATATTTTAGAATGTAAAATTGAAAATTTTTTTGGCGAGATCACAATTTTGGGGTTCTTTCAAAAACAGACCATAGGTTTTCTCTCCACAGCATAGTTATAATATTAGATACAGAAAAATTTAAAAGGTCTTTTCTGGAAGGGTTTTTCTTTTGAACATATTATTGTGCTTTATGTGAAAGAGAACATAGCTAAACCATTTTCTTTTCAATAGTTGCAGCGCAAATTCTTCTATGAGAGTAGCACTCTCTGCAGTGTGCCAGCACCCTACTCCATCCTGGGTGCCTTTCTTTATTCATTCTGTTTTCCTGGTTCTCCTCCCTCCCTCCGCATCTATGTTATTGGTCCAATGTTGCTTTAGTGATCTCTTATAGTTAGTGTTCTAAAGAGCACATTCCTCCAAATGTTTGTCTTTATGTTATTGTTGTTGGGCACCGCAGAGTAAGGGCTGACGTCATGACCCTGCGCACAGCAGAAGGACTCCTCTCCTAACCCCGCTTCATCCTCCCAGAAGTCCGTCTGTTTGAAGCCATTGTGACAGCCAGTATGTCAATCTGTCTCTTTGAGGGTCTTCATTTTTTTTATCACTGCCCTTCTATTTTCTCAAGCATGGTGTACTTTTTTCAGGAATTGGCTTCTCCTAACAATATGTGAAAATAAATTAGACTAGTTTTCCTCATCCTTTTGCATCTAAGGAGCATTCTGGTTGTACTTACTCCAAGACAGATTTGTTTGTTATTTTGACGGTACCTGGTACTTTTTTATATTCCTCACCAATGCCATAATTCAAATGCATTGACTTTTCTTCAGTCTTCCTTATGAAAGGTCCAACTTTAACCAGCATATGAGGTGGTTGAAAGTACTATGACTTTGGTCATGCTTACCTAAGTACACAAGGTACAATACTTTTCAACACTTTAAAAATAGTTTTATTTTCATATATTTCACATGTCATACAATTTAATTGTTCAAAATTACTAAGAATAGTTGTATAATCATCATTATTATCAATTTCAGAATATTTTATTCTCATACTCTTTCTTATTAATGCCCACCCCTTTCTTCCACCATTCCCTGCCATATCTCAATATAATTTTTAATCCATTCCTGTCTCTATAAAGTTACTATCCTGAATTTTGAATCATATAGCAAACAAACAGGGAGAAAACAAAAACAACAATAGTGACTGCACAAAAGGAAAGCAGAAAATATTTAAAACAATTTTCAATGGGTTAAAAGGGAGATTAAGAATAAATTATTACATTTTAATCTCTATCTTCCATAAATGACTTTGCAATGCTATCTTTATGACAGCAAGACTATTCACATCCTTGAATTATAGGCAGAAAAATTCACCAGAGGCTTACTCTACATGTGGACCAGAAAATTGATCTTGGGCTTTCCTTGTCATCCACAACCTTCTGCAAATCAGATGTTCAAAATTTAAGCTGTGACATACAGCAATTCCCTCCTTTTGATTTTACCATTTACAATCCATAGATCACAAAGTCTGGTGTGACTTTTCCATGTAGATTTAATTGATGTCTCATTTAGATGGCTGTTTGTTTTAAGACATGTCTTTAATACCCCAGTCTCTACAGTCTCTAATAGTTGAACATTATCTGGTTTCTACACAACATGCTGCTATATCATCCAGTGCTTCAATAATCTTTTAATATGGACTTGTGTTAGTCCTGTAGGGCCATGTTTTGAGAACTAATTTTCCTAGATTGGGGTTAGAATTAAGTGTGAATAGAAAATCTATTTATATAGCCATGCTTTATATATGTCTCTGGTTCATTTTAGAGACAGACATCATTATCATTTTATGATAGAGAACATTATAAATCATTCTGCTGAAGCATAAGGTAATTATCTCTGTAATGCCATTAATTTAGCCAATGGTACAGAATTTGAAACATGTTAAGAGATAGAGGTGTTGTGCAGCAGATTTACCTGATTCAATGCATTCTTTAATTTCATGAGCGCTGTTTACATGAGTATTGATAAGGGAGCAAGATGAAATCCTTGACAACTTCAGTTTTCTCCATTTTTTCATGAGTTTACCTATTGTTCCAGTTGCAAGATTTGGGGGTTTTATTTTTGCATTCAGTTGTAATCCATACTGATGGCTGAAATCTTTGATCTTCACCAGCAAGTTCTTCAAGTGCTCCTCACTTTCAGCAAACAAGCTTTTGCCATCTACATACTGAAGTTTAAGTAACCTTCCTCTAACCCTGATAATATATTCTTCTTTTTATGATCCAGATTCTCAGATAATTGGTATAACGTATTAATTGAATAAGGATGGTGAGCCGATAGAACCCCGACATACATTGTTCCTGATTTTAAGCCATGAATATTCCATAGTTCTTTTCACACAACTGCTTCTTGATGTTCAGGTTCCGCGGGAGCACATTGAAGGGTTCTGAAATACCTGTTCTTCGCAAGGATACCTATACCTTGTGAGTCACAGAGTTGCATGTCTTTGTATAGCCAAGGAAACACAGATACATATCTTTCTGCTATTCTCTGCTTTCAGCCACAGTTCAACTGGCATTTGCAATTATGTCTCTTTTTCCATATTCTCTTCTGAATCTGGGCTGAACCGCTGGCGGCTCCCTGTCAACATATTGCCGTGATCATTGGTGGAGGATCTGAGCTTTTCTTGCGTATGATATCAATGCTATTGTTCCCCAGTTTGGTCTCCTTTCTTTGCACTGCGCACAGATACGAGGCATATCTTCCCAATTTCTTGGCATAGGTCAGTTAATGCTTCTAGTGCTTCCACAGCTCGTTGAGGCATTTTGATTTGGTATTGCATCAATTTCCGGAGCCTTGGTTTTGGTTAATGCTTTCAATGCAGCTTGGACTTATTCCTTCATTATCATTGATTCCAGTTGAAATGCTACTTCCTGACATAGCAGAACCCTGACCGGTTCCTTCTGGTACAGTAATCTCGGTCTCTTCACATTGCTTTCAGCATCACTGCAGAGCACAGGCCACCATTTGTTGACATATTGACAAACAAGTGATTTACTTCTAGGATTTCAAGATTTGTGGAATTTTTTAATATGCTATTTTGATTCTTTTGGTCTCTTTTGTCTTTCTTTTCTAACCTCTCACTTCTAATTTGAGTTGTTTGCATCAATTCGTTCTTTGCCGTTGTCATTTTGGCTGGTAGTTTGCTAAGCAGTGTGATCCCATTTTGTCCGGTTGATTATTTCTGGCATCTTCTGTTTTTCATTTTATTTATGTTTGTGCCTGTCTTTGCTATTTCCTAACTTCTACTGATTTTCTACTCATTTTGCTGACCTTATTTTATTTGCTCACGGTGGAATTTTAAGCTTTTGCTTTTGTCTTTTTCAACATGCGTTTTTGTTGTTATAAAATCTGCTCTCAATATGTTTCTCCTGCATCTTAAAAGCTTTGATGTGTTGTCATTCTTGTTGACGCATAGGAATTTAAAGTATTCTTTGATAAGGTCTTCTATCACTCAGTCACTTTTAAGCAAGCATTTACCCAGTTTCCATCTGTGTTTGTCTTGTTCTTCCTGTGGTGGATCTTTAGTCTTGTAATCAGAGACGACGCTTTGTGTTAGTGTGATGTTTTAATCTATTGCAGTTTGAGGTGATGGTAGTTCCATTATGAGGCCTTTCTCAGGTGTGCTTTGTACCCCTTCATCTGGGTCATTTTTATGCCATCTTCTCATATTCCTTTTTATGGATTAATAATGCTACAGTGCCTAAGGCATCCGATGGTGTGTTTAATTATGTATAGCTGGTATATTTGTTTGCTTCATTCGTTTTTTTTTTCCCTTTGTTTAGTTTTTGCACATCCAGTTTATTTGGGGCACACGTGATCTGCAAGAGTGTGTATTTCTGCCTGCCATGGGGATAGTACATGATCTCAGGTGGGCACACGCCATCATGCACGGGGTGGGAGACATGACATGCAGGGTCGGTACAAGCATGCATCCCAGCTGCTGGAAGAACTAATAGTCCAGACATGAGTATATGCCATCAATTGCGGAGTATGGGGGTGGGGGCAGGGGTGGTGGCAGAGAGGAGCCGGTCAGCATGGGACGTGCCACTCACAGGAGGGCACTCTGGTGGCCACTGGGTGGAAAGCAGCGGAGGGTGGTGCAGGCTGTGGGAGTGTCACTGGCCATTTGTGGTTAGGCACAGGAGCGCATACACATCACTGTCCACAAGGATAAGGATGAGGACACACCTTTCATGTGGTTCATGTTGTGCTCATTGTGCTTCACGCCAGATTTTTCTGGACTGTCACTCTGGCTCCATGGAGAACGTCTTGAAGTGGACTTTTTCAATGGCCCTCCAGATATCACTTTACACTGCGTCTCCAGGAAGCCACGGTGCACCAGACAAGCCAACAGGGTACCTCGGTGATCCTGGTTCTCTGTTTATATTCAGTGCTTGATATAATTTTTCATCCTTCTGTTTCTTGGTCCGATGTATAAGGCAGTCCCTGTATTAGTTACCTATTGCTTCACATCTCATCTGCCCTGTGAAAGAATTGTTGTTTGGTTTTGTCTTGTTTTACATTTTTATTCATACTAAAAGCTAAGTGTTAGACCATTGGTCACAAAACAATAAAAATGTGTATCAGTAAACTACATTCTGGGATAGTGCCTAGTTGTTGCTTTTTTTCTTACTTATCCTTAAGGATAGGAAATTGCACTATGTGCCAGTCTTGGTATCTTGGAAGGAGAAAATGGTCCAAAGTACCTTAAGAGGAAAATACCTTAAGGAAAATAGAGGCAATCAGTTTCAGCATGCTGTGTAGGAGTAGGCTTATAGAAAATGTGGCATGTAAAAGGAATTTAACCATACTCATATTTAAGGCTGCTTGAATGTGATCTTCCTTTTATGTCTTAGGTATGAATACTGCTAAGACTTTGCTAAAAGGCTTTATTAATTGTGAATTCAGACTACACATTCCTTTATCTGTTAGTTTAACTTAATTTACTTTTCCTTTAATTCATAAGGTGATAGGAAGAGGAATGATATATGAAGGGGTTTCTAAAAGTTCATGGAAATTTTCATTATTTTGCCAGTGCTCTTACAAACTTTAAATACCCTCTTGTGTATGTACATAAACAAATAAAACTGGGTCAGATTTCATATGGTGAACAAAAATGTCCATTTGTGTACTCTCCAAGGCCAAGATCTCCTTAAATTCGTGTATACCTTATGAGGTGAGAACTTTCTATGTCTTACCATTTAATTAGCCCATATTTCCATAATTTACAAAATCTCAAATAACTCTTGCTGATTTGTAAAGAGAATGTAGAAGAAAGGTATGTGCTTCACAGATAAGCATTTCCACGTGAGAATCAAAATAGCATTAACTAACTCTGGCACATTTTGTCTGAAGAGGTTCTAGCTCTTCAAACAAGTAAACAGAATTAACAGCAAGATGGAGTAAAGACATGTTTCAGATGAGGAGAATGAAGCCCCTTTGTCAGTCTGAACTCAGAAAGGTTGATAGGAAATATTGCTTTTATCATTCTTACAGACGTAAGACAAGACAGTATCATTTATATTTGCTTCTACACCTTCAAATTGTAAAGCCTAGTTTGTTATATGTTCAGTGTGTTCCTCCTGCCATCCCCAAATACCTGCCTGGTCCAGGTCTTCCTGATTTCACATCACAATTAATGACATTGCCTTCTAGATAATCTGCCAGCCTTCTTGTTCACATCACATAATTCCTTATAATATCATCTTATCAATAAAATTCTGATAATCAATTATTAATATATATTTTAGTATATATCACAGTAAATAACTATAAAATAATAAATAATCAATTATATAATTTTCTAGTTGAAAATCCTGAAGTCACTTTTGTATGTCTTATCTACAAAAATTTGATGAGTGATTTTTTTTAGTCCACCAATGATCTAATAATTACCCCTCTTTTTATTAAGTAAATTACCACACAGATGGAGTTAATTAGCATGATATATGAATTAACTATGTAAGTATATTTTGTGAAATGTTACTTAGGGGAAGAGGGTACACACTGTTGATGGTAACCTTATACCATACCCATTGAATTTATGTTAATGACATCATATTATCCCCTGGAATAAGGGACAAGTTTAAAGATTTTGCAAGTGCATTACAAACTAGAATACATTGGTTGTTTATTGAGAAATGGAAGTAAAATGACAACTTTTTACTTTTAAATTTATTGATATTGAGCATCAAAATTATGGACTCCTAATAAAAGTTATAGGAAATAATCCCTGAGTATGAAAATATCTCTTGACCTCAGTCATCCTTTCCTATAAGTAATGTGTTAGCTCATTGTGTGTCAGTGCATGTGCCTGAACAGATAACAGGAACAGGTGTCACTCTACTCTTATGGTTTTCTATTTGTTTGTTGAATCTAAATAAATTCTTTCATTAAGAGAGACAGGAAATGCTGTCACTTTGTCTCTGTTTTCTGTATACATTTGTCAACGTGATCATCAATAAATGTGTTACATTTTATGAAAGAAAAAACTATTCCAATAAAGGAATTAGAATATAGGAAATAGTTTAACAATATTTTTAGTTTTGCAATATAATTCCATGCTAATGAATTAGTGGTACTAAAATAATTCCTGCAGCTTTGGAACATTTTACATATGTGTTAGAAAGAATACTTCACTTTCTTTTTCACTCTTATATGTTGATTCTGTGTCTAAAATTCCTCTATCGAGGCATGTGCGTACATGCGTGTGTGTGTGTGTGTGTGTGTATGGTATAATTACAATTTTTGATTAAGAATTACATACATTTTGTCTCACATAAAACATCATCATCATCAACAACAACAACAACCAAAAAATGCATTAGAGAGCTAAGTTCCAGTCACTGCTAGAACACTTGGTAAATTTTTCTATCAAAATGAGCCCTGGTGGCAAGATGGATTGGACATTGGACGGCTAACCTCAATGTAAGCTGTTCAAAATCACAAAATCTTGTCTCCACGGGTGAAAGACAAGAACTTTTGCCATAAAACTTTGTGCTGGAAAGCCACAGGAGCAGCCCTACTCGGCGCTATGTTTTCACTATGAGTCACAAACCCCAATGGCAGTCAGTGAGTTGAGTGAGAGCAATGTAAAAACCACTTCCATTTGAGTTAATTCCAATTCCTAGAGAACCAAAGGGTTTTGAGACTGGACTCTTTCTGAGCTTGCAGACAGGCTTATCTTTCCAACTCTGACCTACCAGTACCATCAGGAGTGTGTGTGTGTGTGTATGTGTGTGTGTGCATCTAAATCCATGAGAGGTATAGTTCTAATCCTTAAAGAAGTGTACCTGAAAAGTCAAGAAAAAAACAACAATATGCCATTTAAACAAAATCTTGGGAGAGCAATTGAAGACATTTTGTAGTCCAGATATTCAGAAACTGTATGCCAGGCCAAATGCTACCATGGTGAAAAGCAAGCCTGAAGCCAGAAACACCATACAGACAATTTAGCAAGTGACGTTTCTACAAATAAAAATTATTATAGCATTTGTGAAGAAAACTTATCAAGGGTGAACTAAAAAGTGAGTGGAAATAGAATATAATGATCTTTTAATTCAATTGTCCACAAACATGTTTGAAGCCCACTTTTATGGTTCTCCTCAGACACATGGAGTTGCCATCCAAATCCACATGAATGTCTGTGAGTTGTATACAACAATCTTGGAACAAATACAACAACCAATGTGTGTTCCATTGCTTGAGCTTAATCTATCTTCCCTGTCACACCTCAGCAATGTGAATAGAATTAGAGGGTAATGAGTTTGTGAGGGTTAAGCACAGAAACTCATTGCCATTGAGGCAAAGTGCCTCACAGGGTTTCCAAGGCTTTAAATCCTAAGGGAATCAGACTGTCACATTTTCCTCCTGCAGAACATCTGGATTCTTTGAAAGAGCAACCTTTCGTTAAATGTTTTACTCATGGTATCACCAGTGCTCCTTACAGAGACATAAAGGATTGGATTATTGTCAAATGGTTAAGGAGAATTTAACCTGGAGAGTTTCCTGGGACATCTTGGTTACTTTAATAAAATGAACCTAAAAACTAGTTAACAAAAGAGCATTAGATGTTGTACCATTCTGTTGTTGAGTGCTAGTGAACTGGTTCTGACTCACCCTGGCCCTGCAGGATAAAGTAAAACTGCCTCAGAGGGTTTCAAAGGTAGTCATCTTCATGCAAGCAGACTGCACATCCTTTTTCCCTGGAATGACTGATGGGTTGGAACCATGCACTAGTGCTTAACAGCTGTGCCAAATCTAGTGCACAGGACTTCATTAAAATGTTTAAAAACAATGGTGTCACTTTCTGGAAACATTCTCAAGCCATAATATTTCCAATTTCCTTATACGTATACACTGACTAAGAGAGATCAAAGAAGAATTAAAGCCTTTGATGAATGATGCTGGCAAAGACTGTTGACTATATCATCTACTACCAGAAGAATGAACAAATCTCATCTGCCAGACCTTCATATAGTCAGATTGTTACTTAGAAGCCATAAAAATGACACTCAGGCTCAAAAATTAGGGGCATGTCATCAGGAGGGACTGCTCCCTGGAGGAAAAGATCATGCTTGGTTAAGTAGTGCGTCAGTGAAAAGAGATGAAATGATTTGAAGTCATCTCTCCAACAATGGGCTCAAATATAGCGTGGATCAGGTGGAAGTTGCAGGGCTGAGCAGTGTTTCACTACCTTGTACAGTGGTTTGTTCAGAGTCAATGCCTTCTGGGTCTAGTAACTACCACAAAAGCAACCATCTCTATGGGGAAGACTTTGGCGACACAGCTTAAGTGTCAAAAAAGAAATCAGCAGTTCCAACCCACTAATTGCTCTGAGGAAGAAAGAGACCTGCTTCTCTGAGTATTACAGCCTTGGGGACTCTACAGGGCAGTTCTCCCCTGCCCTATAAGGCCTGTTTGAGTCAGAATCTTCTGGACTCGATGCTTCTTTGTTCTCTTTAGTTTCTTTTTAAATCTTTAAGAGGACAGTTCAGCAGATATGATCCCTTTATCCTCATATATTGCACTTAACAGTAGTTAAATGCATTTGACTTCAGCATTTAGCAACTCGACACTTAACTGCTGCTCATTCAGGTTCCCTGCTTAAACTTATATAGCATGTTTAACTCTTATTACATATATATAGTTGTCTCTTGCCATGGAGTTAGTCCCTATCAGGTGGTACAGAATGGAGCAGCTTGATAGAGTATTTCTGGGATCTTTGCAAAAGCAGACAGTCAGACCTTCCTTCCACATTGCTTCTTGGTGGCTTAGAGTTGTTAAGCTTTAGATTATCAACTGAGCATGACTTCTTATTGGGTTAATCACAAATCATGAAAGCTCCATCTGTGTAGAAAAAAAAATTCATAGGATTTTAAAGTTGTTAACATTTAGAAGCAAGCCATTAGGTCTTTCTTCTGAGTCACCCTGGATAGGTTCAAGCCTCTCAAGTGGCTGGCAGGCACCTGACTATTGGCACTACCCATCTAAGTGGTACAAATGGCGGACATGCATGGCGTGCTTAGAATTACCAGAGGTGGGAGGTTCTAATCTACTCAAGGTACCGCAGAAGAAAGGCTTGGCAACAGAATTCTGAAAAGTCTATCCTTGAAAGCTCTGTGGAGCACTTCACACATATTAGTGTTTCCAAAGTGATAGTAGTAAAGAGTGATGTCTATCAATCTCTATCTCTAGAAATGTGGTTGTACTTATGTAAGCTAGAACATTGACATTCTACAATAATTGTGTTTTTCAGTTACTTGCTCTTCAAAAAGCACTTTAAAATATTCATGTTTGTCCAACAATAACTATTTTGAGTGTACTATTTAGTTTTATTTTCTCAACATACAGATTGAGTAAACATAATGGGAGGATACAACTCTGAGGCACACATGTCTTGGTTTTACACTACGCAGTGTTTCTTTGTTCTGTTCCCACAGCTGCTTCTTGGTCCCTGTAGAGGTTCTGCATGAGTATAGCTAAGTGTTCTGGAACTCTCATTCTTCTCAAGGCTACCAATAGTCCGCTATAATCCCAACAGTTGAATGCCTTTGCTCAAGAGCTCTTGCAGTGTTGACAATCAAGTAATACAAAAACATTCCTGGCCCAATAATGGTTTCAGAGGCATGTCAAAGTTGGATGTGTGGGAAAAGTGGTTGCAATTGAACTGTGGTGTTAGCAAAGCACGTCGACAGTTCTGTGAAGTGACAAAAGAGCAGCTATACCTTGGAAGATTTATAGCCAGAATGCTCCTTAAAGGCAAGAATGACAAGATTTCCTCTGAAGTACTTTGGATGTGTTAACCAGATAGAGTAGTCCTGAGAGGACAAGATGCTTGGCAACGTGCAAGGACATTGAAAAAAGGGGAAGCTCTTGACAAGGTGGGCTAAGACCCTGTGTGAAACAATGACTCACACATCAGAGCAATTGTGAGGGTGGCGCAGGATGTTCTTGAGTCCACAGGGTTGCTGTGAGTAAGAACCAAATCACAGTCATCTTGCAAGAACAGAAACATCTCGACGTAATGAGCCGCGTTTGTGCTGAAGGGTAAGTGTGGGACGGTTAGTCGTCAGCTTTGTACTTTAACCCACCAGTTACTCTGAGGGGGAAAGATGGTGCTATCTGCTCCCGTAACAATGCCACATCTTGTTCCATTAAAATTGTACAGCTTCAAAAAGCCGGAAAGGGTCACTGAGAGGGGGCAGAGGGCCCATGGCCATGACTGTCTTTTCTTCAAACTATTTTGAGTTGCTTGGTTTGTTTTAGCATTATAGACAGGTTGTCTTCTGTGTCTTTCTTCATTTTTAATTATTATGTTAGACAGGTCCTCTAGAGAAACAAATCTAGGACACTTATGATTTTATGTGTATTTATGCAGAGAGATTATATGACATAAGAAGTAAACAGTTGATCTATAGAGCAGTAAAATGGCGCAGTGCAACTCACTTCTGTGAGACAGCTAACACACTGGAAGCCCTTCAAGTCTGCAGGGCCATATGCACAAGTCAAGGGAACAGACAGCTGAATCCGCTGTGAGCACGACACAGGCAGCAAGCATCAAGGCAGGTCAGCGACAGTCAGCCAGACGGCACCGTCCGATAATCCCCAGTTCAAGAGATGTGTGCTGCAGTAGCATGGTGAAGCAGGTCTTGAAGGAACTTCAAACTACAGTGACACAGTCCAAAGATTAGATGTTCCATAGGTAGTGTATCTTGCAAATTGAAGCAGAGAACCAGCTAAGGCAGTGGCATGTTGGTCCAACCGTTAAAGAGCAAGAGGCAAGAAAAGTGAGGCTCACCTAGACATTTATCTCTCCACCCTTCAATTAATCCCATGTGTTCACTGGCCAAGTTGGTACAAAAACCTACCTATCACAACTTTTTTTTGCATCCATGGTGCTGTCTGCTGTGCTCCCTGACATTCAGTGCTTTATAATTGTCCTTTCAGTGAATCATGACTTCTAGTGTTCTGAAGTTAAAAGCAGTGACAACAAAGGGATATTAACATTATTCTTTATATATGTACATGTGGAGGAATTACTTTGAATTTCTAACTTTAAGTGGAATTGACATCTTGTTGGTTAAGTTACTATTATTCGGTGCCTTCCAGTGAATTCTGACTGGTAGCAACCTTATGCATAACACAAAGGAATAGTCCTCAGGTCTGTACCGCCTCACAATTATGGTGATATTTCAGCCATTGAATAGATACCATGTCCGTCCATCTTGTTGAGGATTTCCTCTTTGTTGCTAATTTTTCCACATTAGACAAAATAATTAAAACAAGTTAGCCTTGTTTTTTTAAACTTAGAACCATCTTCCAGCTGTGTCTCTAAGGAAAAAGCCATGCTCAATGGATAGCCACAAATCAGCGGTAGAGCATCAAAAAACAAAGTTTACTAGTCCCATAAAGATTTAGTCTTGGAAACCCACAGGGGTGGTTCTACCTTGTTCTTTAGGGTCTCTATGGATTGAATAGAAACAATGCCTTGGGAATAGCTTTAAGGATCCCCTGTTGGCATAATGATTTAGGCATTGGCTTCTAACCACAAAAATAGTCGTTCAAACCTTCCAGATCCTCCGTGGAAGAAACATGAGTCCTTCTGCTCTCCTAAAATTTGCAAGCGTTTCTACTCTATCCTGTAGCGTTGTCATGAGTTGCAATCTAACTAATGGCAGCAAATTTACTTATTGGGTTTTCCATGCTTTTTTTACAGGGCTAAAGAAATTTAGGAGACTGAGTGCAGGAATGATATAGAAAGAACAGACAAGACTATAATTGTGCAGAATTCTCACCCACAGAGGCCAACATTTGGTGTTTTGAAGGAGATGTAGCATGATATATATGAGTACTGAGCATTATCACTTAGTCATGATATTCTTCCATAAGGTGCTGTATTGTTAGATGCCATCCGTTCATCTGTGACTCAAGATGACCTCTCACACAACACAAAGAAACACTGGCCAGTCCTGTACTGCCCCCGTGATTGGTACAGAATATTGTCAGTCTTTTATTCCCTCAACCTGTCTTATTTAAAAGCTCCCTCGAAAGTCTGCTGGCAACATAACAACCACACACAGGCTCTGTGGACAAAGAGGTGATGGTTACACAGATGTACATTGACTGGGAATCACACCAAGGTCTTCATTTACATTTTCCTGACATGATTTAGAGAAACATAGATGAGGAGATGGATCAAATTCTGTGAGGAAATTAACTGAGAGTCAGGTCACCCAATGTTTATCTGCCAGTCTACAATGTCATCCGCAATCTGCTTCTCTCTGCTTCAGGCTGTGATTGCTACTTTCACTCACAGGATGCTTGCCTAGTTTACCCATCGTGTTCACAGCTCCGGCGAGGAAGTGGGAGGATTAGGGCAGGAAAGAGTAAGGAACACCCAAAAGCTCTTGACAAACCAATCAGCTTATTACAAGCATTTCCAGAAACCTCATCGAATGAGTTTGACTTTCATCTTATTAAAATAAAAAGCAAACTCACAGCATTGAAGGTGATTCCAACTCAAAAACCCCTACAATGGATTCTCCATGCTATAAATCTATACAAGAACAAGCAGCCTCGATTTTTTTCCCTGAAATGTAGCTGGTGGTCCTGGCCTGCCTACTTGAGGGTAGTCTCCAAACTTGAATGCACAGACAGCCTCACCAGTTCTCCGTAGCCAGTGGTCAATCATTTGGTCAATCTTATGCGTCTCAACACAGTGATAAGATTGAAAATGGGGGTGGATGAAATCCACCCATAGTTACCTTATGTGGTGTGATAGTTGCATAATCTTGTGTCAACCTGAAGGTATTAAGAATGAAAGGGTATAGACTAGCCTGTCAATCAAGTCACACCCTAATGCCCATGGGTGTGGCCTTTTCTAGGAACTTCCTCTCCTCCTTCCTGGAGGGAGGATGCACACTCTCTCTGCTTCACATTCCTGCTGACAAGCCACATAGAGCCACGCCGATGACAGATCTCTGGAGCCAGAGAAGCCAGCTTTGAGATGCTTCCACTGCGTTGGATCTGCAAGATTTTCCACCCACCAGCCTGCGATCTTCCTGAATTTGGTTGCATTGTGAGTGACTATATAAGTCTGAAGAGGAACGTAGGGTCTAATATTGGACTTATGGGTAAATATTGGACTTGTGGACTTGATCTGCACTGGGCTGGGATGTTTTTCCAATATATAATTGCTCTTGTATATGCTCTCTCAATGTCCCTGGATTTGTTTCTCTAGTCAATCTGCATCAATTTCTTTTTCTGAAAGGTCACAGGCACTAAAACATCTGTATAGTATAATTCTCCCTTGTAACCCATGGTATCACTGTGAATCAGAGTTGATTTGAAGCCAATTGTGTCTGTGCCTTTCTTGTAGGAAACAAAAATCTTATATTTTATTATGTTAAGCATTTTGTCACTCGTAAATAATTTGATGTCTATAATAAACAATAGTATAGATTTTGATAAAGCAAGCAACAATGCATTATAAAATATAAAAAGGTATGGAAAAATTACCAGTTTTATAAGTATTACTTGAATTCAGATTATTGTCATAACCAAGATAAGATTTACTTTTGCAAGATGTAGGACATCTTAGGGGAATTTTATTTAGAGACTCCTAGGTGAAAGGAAACAATTCCAGCTATCAAGACTGGCTTCAGTTTAACTGACTTACCTGTACACATACCATGTAATTTTGAAAACATTTTTATTGACATATTGTATGTTTAGTCACTCAATCATATTAAAATGATTTGTGGAATCATCACCACAAACTATTTCAGAACATTTTCTTCTCAAACTCATATGGTTGCCTGCTTCCCTCTTCCCCCACCATACCTACCATGCCCCTAGATAGCTTATTGTCAATTCAGTTACAGTCTCTATGGATCTTCATTTCCTTGATTTCATATAGAGAAAAGCATAGGAAACATAAGCAGGAATAAACAAGTTAAAACAAACAATGTCTAGATAAAGCATAGAAAAACCCTGTGGTCCCTGGTGAAGACCTGACCAGGTGCAGCGAACTGTGTGCATGCTGAGCAACACCACAGCCAAGGCTGAGGCGTGGGTTCACCTGGACCACAAGTTTGACCTGATGTAAACCAAGAATGCCTTTGTTCACTGGTACATGGGTGAGGCGATGGAGGAAGAAGAGTTCTCTGAGGCCCAGGAATACATGGCTGCCTTTGAGAAGGACAATGAGGAGGTGGGAACAGATATTGCAGATGGAGAGTATGAGGATGAAGAGTATTAACCTGTCACATTGTATGCTCTGTTGTATTGGGACTTTTATATCTGTTGTCCCGTAAAACTGACCTATGACCTCTGTCAATAAAGTGTTTTCTTTTTAAATGTCAAAAAAAAATTAAAAACCTCAAAATAGCAAACACCTAAACAATTTTAAAATGGGTCAAAAGGATGATCTAATGATTAAGTATAACATTTTAACCCGATTGTATTTGCTAACATTGACTTTACAATGTTCAGATAGCAAGGCTATTCATATTCAAAGTTCAGGATGCTTAATACATGTGTGGACTCTGCACATGGATTTTAGACCTGCATTGTCACCATGGCCTTCTGAAAAGCAGGCGTTCACAATTTAAGCTCTGATACCATTCCCTCCTTCAGATTTAAAGTTTGTTATTTACAATCCTTGGATCACACAGGTTGTTCTTCTTCCTTGTGGACTTAGTTGATGCCTTCTTTCATGGCTATTGCTGAAGACAAGGCTTTAAGTCCCCAGACACCGTTCTTTCTCATAACAGGGCACCATCTGGTATCTTAATCACAATTTGCTATAAGAGCCATGTCTTCAGTGATTTGTTGATGTCCCCTTTGCTAACAAGCTTATCAAAAACTTCCATGGGGTGGCAGGATGGTCTAAGCAATGTAGTCCCAAGATATTGTCATGGACTTCACATATGTTCTATTCAAATCTTGACCTTCAATCATTTCCCATCTTATTAAGAGCTAACAAACAAATTGATTTTACTCTACTAAACAATTGAAATATGCAATTTTAAGTAAAAAGACAAAGCTTAGGTTCCATTACTCCAATTTTTTTAAAAGATGAAAGGTAGTCTAAGGAGGATAGATGATTTTCTCAAGTTCATACAATGATTAGTCCCTACTAAAGTTACTTGACTCCTAGGCTAGTTTCATTTCAGGGTGACCTGTGAAGTTGGCCATTTTTTTGCATGAGGCACATGAATAGTGAGGCTCTAGAAAAACATAAACCTCACTACCAAATTATAAAATCAAGTGAAGTTTTAAATAGGGAGACAGTGTCAGGTAAACAACAATTCCCTGACAGGAGTAGAGACCTTTGGCAGAAAAGAGAATATCAGGAATATACGTAGATCATATTCTCCATCTTCCCTCTATCCATTGACTGAGTCCAATTTGAAGTGAGAGAACAAAGGATACATTTCCTTCCAGTGGTAGGCCAGATTGACACACCCAAAGACACTCAAGAAAGAACTTTATAGCAAAGAGTAATTGTATATTAAGGAAACAACCAGATTGAGCTAGTCCAAATTAAGTTCATAAGTCTGATACTAGTCTAAGAATTTCTCTTTAGACTCACACAGCACATGGAATGATGCAAACACAGGAAGATCACAGGCCAATGGTGAAAAGTCTTGTGGATACTGTGGCAGTGGAAGCATCTCCAGGGCTCTTGCAGAGCTCAGAGTCACTCCACGTGGCCTGTCCATAGGAAGGTGAGACAGACAGAGAGAGAGAGAGAAAGAGAGAGAGAGAGAGAGAGAGAGAGAGAGGATGTCACACCTCCACGGAGAAAGAAAGTTCCCTGAAATCCTCACGAGAGGGCCACGTCCATAAGGGGACTTCATCCAGGTGGGACCTGATTGACAGGTTAGATTCTACCCTTACATTTATTTCTTGTGTTGACGTGAAATTGTGTAACTACCACACTCTCATTTATATGCATCAGGTTCCTGGTTCGGAGCAGGGCAGGAAATAGTGTATAGCAAGGGTAAAATAGAAGACATTTAGTACAATGTCTCATTCATAGTTCTCTTCGTAGAAATAGTCTCCAACCAACTCAATGGTCTTAGGTGGCTACTCTCCTTCGGTATGCTCGGACATCCTGGATATCAGCCCGCCTCTGGGGCTCAGGTGGGAAAGCTACTTTATTTCTTCTCATAGCTATAGGTGTTCATATCTGGCATCTGAAATACTTCCTATTAGCTGCTTCCAATTACTAGACACAGAGACACTGGGTGAAATGTTTCACTGCCCTGCATCTTTCCTACTCTGATAATATGGCAGCACTCCCTAGGATATGAAGCAATCGTTCATAAATTTTCAGCCTTATTTCACTAATGAAGCTTGTCTAGTGCCAAAGCATGCCACACCCAAACCGTGCACAAAGCAGTCAATACTCTTGTCAGCTTAGAAAATGTATTTTATTAAAGCAGGCTAAGCAAATGCAAAGGCTGCAATATTATGCACAACCCAAGTTCCCTCAATTATTCTGGAAGAGACCTAGTACACGTATTAAATTCTCCATCTTTGGTGCTTCCTAACTGAAAAGGGGCATGCATACAATAGGAACCCAGGCACACTTCTCTACATTTCATTCTGTGATAGAGATAGGCCACTCCAATGTAAACATGCAACAATTCAGTAGTACTTCTGGATGAGGTTATGTCAACAGAATATATAATTACATATCAATCCCCAAGTTAAATTGACATGCATTTACCCAGCAGCATTAGAACTTTCCACAAGCAGATCCACCTTCAGCTTATAAAAGCCAGTTCCAGGTGGTTGATGTTCTGAAGCATAATGCTTGCTTCCATTCCCACAATTGTGTTTGCTTTTTCTTTCCACATCTGTTTTAATCCTTGTACCCAGCTGTTGATAGTTTTATTGATTTATCAGTATCAGATTCTAACAAGAAGCATACTATTATCTTTCCCGTGGGCTTTCCAGCCTAAACAAATGACCCTTTTTCTTCCATAATGCCATTTAGAAGAGATCAGATTGCTTGGTTTTAAAAGCTGCATGTAAAACAATATTAGATAGATTAGAAATTCATTAATACCATCAGCATTTTTCTTCCTTTTTGCTCAGATGACCTATGTGATGAGTGATTATTTGCTTTCATTTATATATGTGTATATACAAACATTTAATTATATTAATATGCCATAGAGAAGCATGCAATCTTTATGTGTGTATGTATTATTCAATACATATAGTTTAATGAATATGCATTTTCCCATTGCTTGAAATTGGGCAAATTATAAACATCCCTATCATTACATATGTAGAAAGAGATGATAAAAAATAACTGACAGCATTTTCACTTGTTCAGAGATTGATGTACACACTTTTGTCAACTTTCTAAGAAGTAATTCACATGATATTGCCATTTTAGTATTAGCATTTCCCCCATTTCCAGATTGAAGAATCTATAAGACATATTCCATGCCCACCTCCCACTTTTTCAACCTTAGTTGTACAAATATACACCTCTCTATATTTAGATTAGTCTCTCTTTTCCCCAGATTATTCTGTGCCCAGTGGTCTAAGGCAGTTTTTATAATCTGTCTCACAGTTGTTCTTTCTCTTGCCTTTGATTTCTTTTCTGGAAGGTATTTGGAGGATTGAAATTTTCCATCATGAAGTCATGTACCTTGACAATGACCTTGATTTTTTTCCCTCTGCACTAATGAGACCCTAGATATGTCTCATTTAAGTATGCTGCTTTTGTTTGAGTGGCCAAATTAAATGGACCATAGCTGACTAAGAGCAACCAATTGTTTATTTTATTTATATTTTTAAGTACATTCAAAAGGCCTTGGGAAGCATTATGAGTTTTGTGTTGAGTGTCACGATTAAGTCAATTCCACTGTGTATTCTTTTAGTCACCTGGTGGAAGCAATGACCTTGTATTTATTTTAGCAGTGAAACTGGATATAACATGATCACTTTCTCTGCAAAGCCCTGGCATGAAAAAAAAACAGTGGCTTAAAGGTCAAACCCTACAAGACAAAATAATCACATGCTATATATTTTGCCCTTAACGCTGACCTTGACCTAACAAGGCAACAAATACTTATAAAATAAATGGCTTCCTTGAGAATAGTGCTGTATTTTTTCTGCTACTAATGTATTGCTATTATGTAATGATAGAAAATATTGTATATAATAACACGTACTAATATATGAGAGAAATATTGCATTTACATAGTAAGCAGAAGAATAAATCATAAGTGACATGCAAAAAATGAGATAGGTCTATAGTCATTTAATACACCGGGACACACATAAAAAGTAATCAATTCATTAATATCGACGTGCATGCCTCGCAATGCAATAAGATAAAAAACAACGTATCAGAAAAGTTTTGTCACCCACAGAGTTTTGAACTCTATACAAGGAGAAAAGAGTTTCAGGTGAATGTCAAAACACATTCACAGCTGGCTGCATTTCAGTATGTGATCTGTTAGGTAGAATGTATGTGCAGAATCCCCATGAGCAGCATGCCAGTCTAGAGCATCACAGAATAACAGAATGCCAGAAAGTTTTTTGAAATTTTGCACTAATTTCAAGTTTATGTCTTTGTTTTAATCTGCTAGGAGTAGCAGAGGCCAATAAGGGATGGGAAAGGTTTCCTGTCCCTTTTCTAGCAAAACTCCCAGGATCACTGAATCCAAACACAAGCCACCCTAACTTGTTTTTTCACCAAGAATGTGTGGCTTATTGTTGTGTTGGTTGCCACTTTTGTTCTATACCCCCAGTAAGAGATTTGGAGCATAGGAAAAACAATCTTCTCTGATGAAAATATCTGATGAGCGGAGAGCTCAAGAGCAGACTTTGTAGTTCTAGCTTCCCTTACCAGTGTGACAGGCCTCTTACCCACCAAAGCACTGGCCATATTGCAACTTCGAATAGCAGACCACTCTTTTTAACCCCTCATGTAACACCTAGATTTTTATCCTAATCTAAAAGAACCCAAAGCTACTTTTGCTAAAATGTTTAGCAATTTTTACATATTGGCTGTCTTTCCTTTATATTTTCTGAAATACAGAAGTGGTAGGGGACAATATTTCCATTATTATAAAAATATTTTCAAATTTAATCCTTGTCATACCAGGTCCAAAATAAAATGTTCATGAACCTTCTCCTGGATACAAACCAAGTACAGGAAGAAACACATGAACCTTCAAAAGTTTGCCAGTCATGCTACCCTGATGAGCCATTCAGTGTGTGTGTGTGTGTGTGTGTGTGTGTCTGTGTGTGTGTCTGTGTGTTTGGAGAGGTGTTGCCGTGTGGTATGTGCAGGGGTGATGGTAACTAATTCATTTGAAATATCTTATACTATTTTCATTTTTCATCCCACTATTCAAATGTATGTTAAGTGCTTGATACCATCTGCCATAGAAATATCAATTGGAAAAATAGTTCATCAGACTGCTAAGGGCATCTGTTTAGCTTCATTAAATTTAAAGTTCACATTTCAATCACAGTGGAAATACCTTGAATCTTAATGAGAGATTCTGGTTTTTTTTGTGACTCTGGTAAAGCGTCTGGCTGGGCAATTTCCAATAGAATCCATTACAGCCCAACGAAGTCCCTGCGAGGGACACATGTTTAAACACTTGAGTACTAACTGAGAGATTGACAGCTCACACCCACCCAGAGGTGCCCTAGGAAGCAGACCTAGTTTTCTGGTCTGAAATGTTTCAAACTTGAAAAACATAAGAAGTAGTTCTATTCTGTACTCACGGGGTCTTTGAATATGGGCCAGTTTATTGGCAAATAGCAATAGCGTCATCACAGCACTACAATACTGTATTGTCTTCACATACTGATATTCATTCAACTAAATGCCTCCTCTTCCACTAGTATCAGCCAGTCTGCAAGATTTTATTCATAGGTAATTGATTAAAATATGGTTCCTGCTCTCAGGGAGCTTGGATTGTGGGTGAAGAAAAATAGATGACCTGATGCATATGCATGATAAATGGAAGCCCCAATGCTGGGGGCTGTGAGGTGTCCAACAGACCAAAAGCTGGACCAAACTGGGAGATGGAAAAGTTTGAGAAAGTACCAAAGCTAAAGCACCTCTGGAAAGACTTGCAGAAGTAACTGAGAAGAGGAAGATGGCAAGGACATATATTCCATCATAGAAAATTACCTGCATAAAAGCACAAAGGAGAAAGAATTGGCTTGTGGACTGCAAGTAGTTTCGAATGCCAGGAGCACATTCTGAGAGTTTGGTACATGATTGGGAATGTATATCAAGGAGCAAAGCAGGTTCCAGAGCATGGAAGACCCTTTGTGACCTTAGCAGGTCTTATATCTTCATAAAGGCTAAGAGTCAACTTTTAATCATGGATGTGTATGATTTATTGGAAGAGCCTGACACTGGAAGTAGGAAATTGTGATGATGTGTGTTGCAGTGTTATAGAAATTCATACAATGGAAAAAATAAAATAAGAAGAGTAAAGCATTTTTATTGAAATGAAGAAGAATGTTTTTTTTTTTTCATAGAAGAGTGAAGTAAAAAAACAAGAAGATCCTGTGTAGCTTTAGAACTAGAAGAGCAAAATCAAAGTCCAAGGATGGCCAAAGAGATGGGTTACTTTAATATCAACTGATATGTCCAAGACAAGACAGGGTGTTATTGTCTAGTCCTGATTAGTGTTGAAAATGGAAGAGTAATTTAGTTTATAAAACCTTGGAAGTGAACAGCTGACCTCAGAATTATTAAAGGTCACATCGAAGGAAGATGCTCAGAGAAAACAAGCATGTTTATTAAATGTGCCAAATAAATTTTGAAGTTATAAATGCAGAATAGTAGAAGCAACGTGACATTCTAACATCCCTCTGAGCAAAGTGTTAGGAAATAAATGGTAACCTGATGCAATAAAGGGAGAAAGTTGTTGGTTTTTCAGACTGTACTTAATATGTATATAACATCTTATACCAATGTAATATAAATTTGATTACTGAATGAGATGTTACTTTTTATGTTCTTCCACCTATAAACTTGGTCAGTATGGCAGTTAGATTTTCTGTCAACTTAAACTTGTGTGTATATGTAGGGTTAGAGCCCAACATATATATCGAATGATAGTCTGATGCTGCATCTTAGGAGTTTGGCCTTTTTACAAGAGCAGGGAGAACTTCTCCCTTCAACCTCTTGACTTCCTGGGGCCTGATGATACCCTATCCTATTTCCCCTCACCTTGAATCCAAAATGAAGATATACCTGCCTGTTATTTTAAAATACTTTGGCAATCTTTGAGGGTGACTTCCCACAAACCCAGCATGTCATCTCACCGTAATGGAATAACATGTTTAAAAAGAACCCTTGAACTGTTCCCCATTTAAACAATCATCATCTCTCATTTCCAATGACACAGAAAGGTAATCCAAGGATGTCTCAGGACAATAGCAATGTCCCTGCATCATAGATAGATAGAAAGATAGATAGATATTCGCATCCATCATATATTCTTGACTTACATTGATACAAACCCTGTGTCCTTTTCATGTGATGTTTTGTCTCTTCCATCTATTTTAACTTTGTAACATATAGGCCTAATTTTCCCTCTGAAAGTGACCTGTGCTATTCTTCGTCTATCCCCCTTCTATTACCTTGTGCTCCCTCAGTGCCAGGAGTCAAACCAGAAGCCTCTGGGGGTCTGCCCCTTCATAGCGGCAGTGTATTTAAATGCTGATTAAAAGCACCTGTGTGTCAGGTAAAGGCGGTCATGATCATGTATCTCTTTTATACAAGCCAAGAGTAAATGACTTTGCTATTCAATGTGACCCCAAAGAAAAGTGCAGACTGAAGTCGATTACTATTTGGAGCACAGAGATCCTTTGAGAACTGGCTTGGGAAAACCTGGCATGAGCCATGGGAGTGATGCACAAGAGAAATCACTAGACTTTGAGTATTTACTTCTCTTGAATTGTCCCTGTTGACTGAGAAATGCATGTTTTTAATTATTAAGACATTCTCTAGTTTTGCCAATATGTTTTGTTGTTTCCACTCACATAGAAAAAATGCATGATAGGGCACACCTAACCTGCCTTAACCTATTCTTGAACATTGGGAGGAAACGTTGGAATGGCCTCCAATGACTAAGATATACTGAAGCTGTCTTCCACAGGAAACACTGATTGTTACATACAGAGCAGTCAAAATGGTGGGGGGTATTGGCACTTAGGTGATGTTAAATTGCAAATAAGATTTCTACTCCACTGTAGAAAGATTCTCTATTTTGAGGTGGTGGTTGTTAGGCACCATTGAGTCTACTCTAACCCACAGTGACCTGTGCACAACAAAGCAAAACACTGTACATCCCGTGACATCCTCACAATCATTCCTATTCTTGAGCATAATGATGCAACCACCGTTTCAATGCATCTCATCGAAGGCCTCCACCTCTATATCAGCCACTGCACTTTATCCAACTTGATGTTATTCTCCAGGAACTGGTCTCTCCTGACAAAATGGCCAGCATGTACAAGACAGATTCTTGCCATCTTGCTATTTCCAGCCCAGATCAGTTTTTCCATTTAGCAGTCTATCGTATTTTCACTATTCTTCTTCAGCACCACAATGCAAATACATCAATTCTTCTGCTGTTCTCCTTAGTCAATGCCTAAGTTTCGCATGCATCTGAGGCAATGGAGAATACCATTGCTTGGATCAGGCACAGCATAGTTTTCCAAGTATCCGCCTTCTTAGTCAATACTCTAATGAGGCCTTGCAAAGCAAATTTACCTAAACTTTTCACTGCTGCTTCTATAAGCATCAGTTGTGGATCCAAGAAAGACAAAATCCTTGGAAATTTCAACTTTTTCTATACACTAATCATGAGGTTACCTATCATTCCACTTATGAGAGTTTTGGTCTTCTTTACCTTGATTTGCAATCCATACTGAAGACTGTAGTCCTTGATCCCTATAGGAGAGGGTTTCTGTTCCTCCTCACTTTCAGCAAGCAAGGTTAAGTAATCTACATATTGCAAGTTGCTAATGAGCCTTCTTCCAATCCTGATGCCACATTTCTCATCATATAATCCAGCTTCTCTGATGGTTTGCACAACATACAGGTTGAACAAGTTTATTGAGAGGATACAACCTTGACACATACCTTTCCTGATTTTAAACCACACAGTATTCCCTTGCTCTGTTCAAGTTCTGAATGAGCACAGTGACGTGTTCTGAAATTCCCCTTCTTTTATAGTTTATGCACAGTTTTTCATGGTCCACACAGTCAAATGCCTTTGCATAGTCAATGAAACACAAATAGCCATCTTTCTGATATTCTCTTCTTTGAGCCAAGATCCATTTCACATCAGCTGTGATAGCCCTAGTTCCCTGTCCCCTTCTGAATCCAGCCTGAACTCTGGCAGTTCCCTGTCAATGTGCTCTTTCAACCATTACTGGATGATCCTAAGCAAAAATTTACTTGTGTATGATATTAATAATATTGTTCTATAGTTTGAGCATCTGCTGTATCAGTTTTCTTTAGAATTGGCACATATATGAATCTCTTCCAGTCAGTTGACCAAGTTGCTGGATCCTAATTTCCTAGCATAGAAGAGTGAATGTTACCAGGGTTTCTTATATTTTCTGAAGCATTTATTATTTCATCAGTTCCTGGAGCTTTGTTTTTGACTAATGCATTCATTTCTTTTTGAACTTCTTCTTTCAGCACCATCAGTTCTTGTTCTTACATTACCTCCT
>PVJH01009677.1:0-77771 GCA_004026705.1 Nesogale talazaci | reverse complement strand
CCATCACAATCCCTAACAACATCAGTTGTATGCAGGCCACTTTTACACACCCATTGCCATCATCACTCTCAAAACATTCTCCCTCCCTCCAGGCCCCCATTATCAACTCCCTATATTACCCTTTCTCTCCCCCCCCCCCTTCCCCTTGAACCCTTAGTAATTTACAAATTATTTTTTTTCAATCCTGTACACTGTCCAATGTGTCCCAACACTCACTTCCCTGTTGTCCATGCCCCAGAGAGGAGGCTACGTGTAGATCCCTGAAGTTGGTTCTCCCTTTCTATTCCTCCATCCCTCCACCCTCCTGGTACTACCATTCCCATTACTAGTCTTGATGGATCATCCATCCTAAGTTTCCCATGTTTCCAACTTCAATGTACATCTCCTGG
The DNA here is from genome assembly GCA_004026705.1 of Nesogale talazaci. Taxonomy (NCBI): domain Eukaryota; kingdom Metazoa; phylum Chordata; class Mammalia; order Afrosoricida; family Tenrecidae; genus Nesogale; species Nesogale talazaci. The sequence continues at coordinate 77,382 of PVJH01009677.1, read as the reverse complement.
TCTAGCTGGATTTATGTGGTAGAATTGGGGTCAAGATAGTGGGTGGGAGGCAGCATGGGAACTAGAGGAAGGTTGCATATTTCATAGCTCCTACCCTGTATCTTACCTGGCTCATCTCTTTAAGACTAGTTTTTATGAAAGCCAATGCCACATCTTTCTCTTACAGAATGGTCGGTAGGTTTGAGCTACTTATTTTTCAGTTAGCTTACAAAAGCTACCAGAGCTCCTTTCATGACTGCCTAGTTTTATTTATATTTAAAATTCTCCGTGCTTTCCTATAATTGTAAATGTTTATTAAATGTTAGTTTTGAAATTACTTAGAGGTAACATTTGTTTTTTAAAGTTTCTTAACTGCCAAATTGCATACTGTTTAAATGACTTTGCTGGTGTCCTAGCTATCTATCTCTCTATCTCTATCTTGCCTATCATCTATCTATTTAATCTTATCTATTCTCCCCACCCCATATTTCCCAGGATAATCTCTGAAGTAGAGATGTTTATCTCTGATGAATTGCCCCAATAAGGTTTTTTCTTCAAAACAATAGACCATTGCATTAGTGTTTACTATTTGCATATGTATTTTTAGATATTATCAAATTGTGCATATGTGCATGTGTATGAAAGTAGCATTAAAAAGTGATATATTTTTGAGCTGAGCTCTGGTGGCGTAGTGGTTGTGCGCGGGACTGCGGCCCACTGGGACGGAGGTTCAATTCCAGCAGTGGGGCTGGGCCTCCTACTCCCACCACCGGAGAGCAGTGATGCCCCCCGCCTCCCCCCAAAAAGTGATATATTTTTATGAACTTTGGAAATGTGTGTGTGTGTGTGTGTGTGTGTGTGTATGTGTGTGGGTTAGTTTTGACTCACAGGAACCCTCTGCTCAGAATGAAATATTTTAGTGTCCTGCAGCATCCCCACAATTGTTGAGCCCATTGTTGCAACCAATGTGTTAGTCTATATCTTGGAGGACCATCTTTTTTTGCTGCCTCTCTACTTTACCAAGAATGATGTCCTTCTCCAGGGACGCGTCTCTCCTGATAACATATCCAAAATATGTGAGAACATATTGGTGAGAACATTCTGGCCATACATCTTCCAATATCCTTGGTACTTTCCATGTCCTTCTGTAGCACCATAATTAAAAAACATCATTTTATTGAGTGCTCATACAACTCATCACATTTCATGCATACATCCATTGTATGTCAAGCACATTTGTACCTCTGTTGCCTTCATCATTCTCAAAATATTTGCTTTCTACTTAAGGCCTTGGTATCAGCTCGTTTTCCTCCCCATGCTCCCTCCTCCTTTATGAACCCTTGATAATTTATTAATTTTGCCATATCTTATACTGTGTCCCTCCATGCACTCCCCTGTTGTCCATACCCCAGGGAGAAGGTTATATGTAGAACCATACAATTGGTTTCCCCTTTCTATGCCACCTTCTTCCATCCTCCCAGTATCACCACTCTCACCACTGGTCCTGAAGGGAACATCTGTCCTGAATTCCCTATGTTTCCGGTTCCGCCAGATTTGTATGGTAAAATTGGGATCATAATAGTGGTAGGGAGGAAGCAATTAATAACTAGAGGAAAGTTGTATGTTTCATCATTGTGCACTGCACCCTGACTGACTCATCTCCCTGCGACCCTTTTGTAAGGGATGTCCCGTTACCTACTAATGAGCTTTGGGTCCCCAATCTGCACTCACCCTCAAAACCATATTTTGATTATGTTAGTTTTTTGTTCTTTGATGCCTGAAATCTAATCCTTTTGACACCTCATGTTCACACAGGCTGCACTAGCATCTAATTAAATGCATTGCTTTTTCATCAGTCTTCCATATTCCATTTCATCAGTTCAGCTTTCATGTGCATGTGAAGTATGGTAACTCAGTGGTAGGGAGTTTGGAGTTTTGGATATATAAAGATGTCAGTTGTGTATCTTGGCTCTGACATGAAATGCTTTCTACTTGTGTAGTTGTCTAATTCATTCTACTGTTTAATGCATCATCTCAAAATTATTATGGTATATTCTCAAGCATGTTGTAACTTTGCTCTTGTGGACTTGGTTTCATTTTCTTCAGCTTTAACCTGAATTTACATATGAACAATTGATGGTTTGCCCCACTGTTGAACCCTGACTTAGTTTTAGCTGCTGATATTGAACGTCTCCATTTTATTTTCCCACAAATTTAGTCAACTTGATTTTGTGTATTTTATTTGGAGAAGTCCACTTGTAAGTCACCTTAATTGTTGTTGAAAAGGTAATTATGATGAAGTTGTGATTGCTTTTGTAAAATTCTGTTATATCTCTAGCTTCTTTTCTGTTATTAGACCATATTTTATAACTACTTTCAGTTTGTTTCCAAATTTTGCTATCCAATTGCCAATAGTTAATTATCAATGCATCTTGATTGCATGTTTGATCCATTTCAAACTGAAGATATGGTAGAGCTCCTTAATTTCTTCATCACTAGCTTTTATGGTTAGTGCATAAATCTGAATACAGTTGTATCGACTTGATTTTCTTATATTTTGATAGACATCCTATCATAGATAGCATTGTACTTGAAATAGATCTACTGTCCTTTCAGATTATGAATGCATTGCATGTTCCTTTGATTATGTTAATCCTGGCATTGCAAAGCTATGTGATTTTTGTGATTCAAAATGGAAAATACCAGTCTATTTCTGCTCACCTGCACCTAACATATTAATCTTTGTGTTCCATTACACTTTTGATAGCTTCTAATTACACACACACACACACACATTTCCGAGGAGTCTCACAGGTGGGGGGTGAGAAGCGCATGAGCATATACTGTTGTTTGTATAATCTTTTTATGCCACAAGATTTTAGAGCCAACTTTCTCATTAGTAAAATTGTGCATGAAAACGGTATTAGAGCATATGTTCGTTCGTTCATTTTACTTGACGGTTCATTGATATATGTGGTTGAATTGCATCAATTTTGTGCTAATATACTATACACAATATTCAACTGTTATATTTGCTAGTTTTGGACTTGATTTTTGAATGTATAAGCCACAATAGCCCTTTGGGTCATGAGCATCAAATAGCCTTTTTGTTATGAAGCAGGGCCTCTGATAAAGTGTTTGAATATTTCATTTGGGTAATGTGCTATGTTAAGCTTTGGTTGTTAATTGATAGATGTGGTATCCTCTCTGTGAGAGCTTTTAAAATGCATAACACGTATTTCAGAAAGCAGCTGTTGCTATGGTAACCCTCAGGTCACTTGCAGCTCAGCTTACATGATTGGCTGTTAATGGAGTCTAATATGCTTGAGAAGAGAATTGAGCAAATGGAAGAAGGTTCTGAAGGAATCCTCTTAAATCTCTTTAAGTTTAACAGAACAGCACACGGAAATTTAACACTTATATTACTGTTACGTAATTTTATGAATAATGAAAGTTAAACTATGTATAAATTTTGAAAAATAATTTTTAGAATCCATCTAAGAAGGTTGGAAGCCTGTTACTTTCCTTCAGTTTATAATTTTACAGTTATGGTTATTATTTTGTGTTCTACCCTCTCTGTAACCTCAGAGGAGTTAATTAGACTGAAACATGGGAAGGTGACCTGGCAAAGTTATGGCCGGGCCTGTTGGCCCTGGGCAGGAAGGTTGTTAAATCGGGTAGGGTTTAAAAGAATGGTAAAATAAGGAATAGTGTCTAGATACTTTAGTAGTTCCATGTATTAGAGTCTTTTCTGACTAGAAGTCTTAAAGTAGTCCAATGAACTTACCTCTAGTTTTTTTTTGGGGGGGAGGTGCGGCGGGGGCATCACTGCCTCTTGTGGTTATGGGCGCTACCCAGTGCTGCTCCTGAGAGCCGCCGCTGGATTTGAACTGCCAAGCCCGCAGGCTGCAGTCCTGCACTCTACCACTTACGCCACTGGGGCTCAGCCCCAGCTTACCTCTTTTAAAGCTCTGTGAGGGTATGAAAAGGGAGGTGGTGTGTGCTTTGGATTTTGAGACCCATAAAGTAAGTAAAACAGGATAATATAGAACTGCCATAGTCAAAATTAATAGAGCCATGCAGAATGGCACAGTAATATCTGTCTTTTTAAATGACTTGGAAGTGTTTACATTGCCTACCTTCTATTTATTTTAAAGCTTTAGTAGTGGATAAGGATATTTTAGTAATTTTGGCAGTTAAATGGTACCAATACAATTATAGAATATAACAGTTATTTAAATAACAGATTAACATCATCTCAGGAATTCGTTCACTTTGCAAAGCCAACTTGAGCTTAGTTAATTCATCAGCTGTAGGAAGTAGTATGTAAATGTAGGAAATATAGAATTAAGGGTGTGTAGTTGATTTTAAGTAGTTGCCTGTTTCTACTTTATCTTTGGGTTTTGGGGGGCTTGGATTATTGAATATGGGTGTATGGAAGTTGATGCACTAAATAAGTTATGTTTTTATGTACATTTGATTTTCAGATATTGCTTGCTAGCAGTGTGTGATAAAACTTGTCACTACTTACTTAGGAATTATTTCTTATATTAAAGGAATATTTTGAAATATTAAATACTGTTGAACATTAATCTACATAGAAATATGGAGTATTCCCACTACTTTTCTTAATTACTTGAAAGGTTGAATAAATACTTTCTAGCACCAAACTCTCTAAGTCTATAATCAACATGAACCCTTAGGAATAGATTTTAAAATATTTTAATTTTAAATGATCTGGAGAGTATAGGTCATGGTGAAAAAACTGGCTTGGGGCAGTTTTAGTTGTGTTGGTTCATACTGCTAACTAGTAAAAAATGTATTAGTACTTCACTTTTATGTAGAGTACTAGAAAATATAAAGTGCAGAAATTGCATACAAGTCCCCAACTCACAGGAAGCCACTCTTAGCATTTTAAGTCATTTACTTTTCAACTTTTTTGCATATGAGTCTATAAAACATGTAATGAGTTATTGTTTATGTACAAGTTTATCCATTGCCCTCTTCTATAAGTGTTTCATGCTTCACAGACTTTTTTTTTTTTTTTTTGTGGCATCACAGCCCTGGTGGGAGTAGGAAGGCCAGCCTTGCTCCTGCAGACACAAGCACGGTTTTTTAATGTTAAAATTTTTCACTAGTAATGTGGCTATTTGTGGGCTATCAATTTTTTTTCTGTTGGGTTTTTTACCTTTGTTATTGTCTGCATGTTACTTTTAAGTTTAGGAGCGATTGTTAAAAGAGAATTGCTGAATCAGAAATGGTTGATTTTATTTTCTAGGATCTTGGTACATATTATGAATTATTTTCTAGGAGAGATGATACATTATTTTATTTTTAAATATTTCTCATTTACTTGTAGGATCACAATGAAAAGGATTGACTTAATCCTATTCCTCTATAGTCACTGACTCATGCAAGATTTTCCTTACGTTTTGATAATTTGTATTTGTTATTTTTGTAGTATCATCACCTTTTTGCAGTATGCTTGTCCTAGCCATTGAATCAGATGACTGTGTTGTGTTGCTGTCACATTTCACTGAACCATTACCCCATTGTTAGATGCCTAGATTTCCCCCAGATTATGCTATCACAAATAATGCTGAAAAGGAGCATCTTTTTATGTCTTCTTATGGCTATATATTCATGAGAGTACCAAATATTAATAGATATTGCCAGATTTCTCTTTAAAGTAGTTGCAACCATTTGTATTCTCACCACAGTACATGGAGATTCCTGTATTTCCATAACAGATAAATCTTAATCCTGTGTACTCAGTTCTATCAATACTAGTAGGGAAAGACATCCAGATTTTTTTTCAAGGTGGGGACAAGAGGTAGCCTATTTCTACAGCCTGTGATTTTCAATCACTTTTAAAACCGTCTTTCCAGCTTAGTCTTTGCAGTCTTTTATCAGGCAGTATACTGAAGTGGTTGAGAGCATGTGCTCTGTATCTACATAATTTGTAGTTGAATTTATCATTTGGTAAATGTGTGAATATGCACTTAATCACTCAGTAGTCTCAAAATTCTAGTTACTTCTTCTTTTCTAAAATATGTATCCACTCCTCACTTATTGCGGTATATTCAAAAGATGATGCTATGCAAAAATCAGAAACATAACAAGAATATACTTCCTCCTCACTTAATGGCTATACCAGTAGCTGACATTTCACATCAAAGACAATAGTAAAAAAATCTATTTCTAACTATTTTTGTGTATTACCAACATGAGAGCACTTTTTAAAGTTTATGGAAAATTCCATTACTTTTTTAAGTGAACATTCCACACACTCTTGAAGCCCCTTTGTGTGTTTGCCAATAATAACCTCTGGTGTGTAGGCAAGAGTAACACTGACTGTGGTAGTTAGGTTATGTGACTAGACCATAAATCCCAGTGTTTTGGAAGTTATGTAATGATTTGGCCATAATCTGTTTTATTACCTGTTACACTCATCCTTCAATTTCACAAAATAGTGTTGCTGATTTTTATATAACCTTATTTTTGGAACATATCAGTGAGTAGTGAGTATGTACAGTTTTTAGAAAAGTAGGAAACCCAACTTTCAAAATATGCTTTGTATTTACTTGATGATGTTTTAAATTGCCTTAACCAAGAGCATGAAAAGGGCACCCCTGACCAGAACTTTTAATGTAATTTAATACAATTAATTTTTTTCATCATAGGAATCATTATTAAAACCCAGGATCAGTTTGTCTTTTCAGAGGAATGACTGGAAATATTTTTAGTTTTCTAACTTAATTACATTTTCTCATTTGTTATTGTTATTAGAAAGAAAAGTCTCAAGATTTTCTTACTTATATCTGCAAATTTAAGGAATTCTGGGTTAAGCATTGGACTGCTAACTACAAGTTGGTGGTTCTGACCCATTACTTACTCCACAGGATCCTTTCCTTGTTTGGAAATAGGTTTATTTCTCCCTTGTATTTGAAGGATAATTTTACTGGACATAGAATTCTTGGTTTATAATTTTTGAGGTCCCGAATATTTTGTTACTGCATTGTCTTTCTTGCCTATAGAGTTTCTGCTGACAAGTTTAGATTTATTTTTATTGTTTTTTTGTGTGTACTTGATCTCTTTCTTTTTCCTCTAGCTGCTGTCAGGATCCTCTTTTCCTGAAAATTGGAGAATAGGATAATGATGTGATATTTTCTTTTGCAATCCTATTTGGGGTTCTCTCAATTTCTTGAATACTCTTTTTCTCCTTTTGAGATGTTGAGGAAATTTTCTTTCATGATCTCTTGAACTGTTTTCACTGTAGTTCGTTTGATTTCTTGTTGTGGGGTCTTGATGAGATCTAGGTTGTTTCTTTTGATAATGTTTCATGGCATCCTCAGACTTGGATTCTGTTGCTTTCTTGGTTGGTTGTTTCTCTTGTTAATTGTTGTTTAATTCTTTTATCTTATTGTTTACCATTGGAATTCCTTTTGGTTTCTTTCTTTCTTTTTTTTTTTTTTTCTTCAATTTCTTTAGTCCTCTTGAGTGTTTCTGACATCTCCTGAGGCAACCTACCCTACCCATCATTCTTAAGCATTCTCTTTCTGGTTAGCTCCAGGATCTCTTTTCCAGAGTACTGTATTGGGTTCAGGTAATTTTGCGTTGTATGTTTGTTTTTATTCACACTCTCCCAGTACCCCGGTTTACTGTAGTTGACTGTTGTTTCCTAGCATTGTGGTGCAACTAATAGTGGTGTGTGGGCTGCTGGGTCCTGCAGGAGTAGTTGGCTCTGTAGTCACCGGGGAAAGTCTAATAGGGAGCTGGAAAACATTTGATGATGAAGTGGAGGAAAGGGAAGAAATGGGGAAATGGGCAAAGTGAGAGGGAGAGAAAAAGATTATAAAATGTTAGTAATAGTAAGTTTCTCGATAGGTCAACAGATTTTTTGAAGTATGGGAAAATGTATTTTAAGAGGGGCAACCAGAATTAACTTATTTCATGGAAATATATTTCACAAGGAAGAAGAGAGAGCAGGTAGTTGCTGAGATCTTCCTGTACTTGTTAGTTGACAACCATCCCCCCCTCAAAATACTGTTTAATTTAGAAAAAAAAACACTTAATGTGGTAGGAGGTTCCATACCTGCATATCAATTTCTTACTGTGTTGCTATCATACTGGAAACTTTGCCAGTGGCATATCACATAAAAGTAGGACCAAGAAGGTGTACTGGTTTCAGTGTAACTTCTAGACTAAAACAGTTTTGGAAATTAGCCGACAAAAACCCATGACTCATAGCAACTTCAAGTTCTTTACTCAGGACATGTCATCCATCGCTGGAGGGATGACATCTTGTTTGGTCAAGTAGCTAACCAACCTTGGTAGTAGAGAACCTTACTGAGATGAAGTGGCACAGTAGCTGTGATGCAGGACGGAAACAGTCAGTGATTGTCAGGGTGACACCGGGTTAGCTAGCGCTTTATTCTGTTATACGTAACTTGCTATGAGTTGGAGAGCTCACTCCGACAGCATTGGTGGGCTGCTTTAGCCATAGTCCTTATAACGCCCACCAAACAACTGGACAGGACCATGCAGATTGTGTGTATTTCCAGATGAATCCTGGTAAGATAATATCTGAGAAGATGCTGAGAATAGTAAGATTCTGTTGTGAGTGATTGTTAATAGGCTAATTGTGATTGTAAGAAGTTGGAGATCTAATAAGGGGATTGGTCAGTTTTACCATCCTCTAAAAACAGCAAACAGACTCACTGCCATAGAATCAATATTGACACACAGGTATCCCATAGGACAGACATTCCCTTGTGAATTTCCAAGACTGTTCTGTTTAGAGTAAAAAACCCTGCAGTAGTTCTCCTGCAGAGCAACCGGCGGTTTTAAACTGCTGCCCTTGCAAATTACAGTACAACACATACCGCTATATTACCATCTCAGAAGTAACAGGAGGCCACCTCATGATAATCAGAAATGAAAAACAAAGAATGAAGTATGCGGTTTGAACTCCAAGTTCTCTGCATATTGTACTTCCTTGATCTAGGAGATAGAGCTTTCACCAGTCGTGGCAGTAACACTAAGAACATGAGAACGTCCTAGCCCTTGGAAACCAGTGGAATGTGCCTTTGTTTGCTCGTGGATTGGGTTGCATTCAGACTATTAATTGGGGGACCTAGGTTTGCTGACTCACAAGCTAGAGATGAGCACCTTTGGCTCAGACTTGTGGTATAGTGCCATTTGGGCATTTAGTGACAAATGCCCAAGAAGCTCAAGGAGATTTTTGTTTTTGTTCTTTTGGGGGCATCACTGCCCTCTGGTGGTGGGAGTAGGAGGCCCAGCCTTGCTGCTGGATTTGAACCTCCAACCCAGTGGGCTACAGTCCGGCGCACAACCACTACACCACTGGGGCTCAGCGCTAAAGGAGATTTGTAACACATGGCCAGACAGAATCGAAGCCAAGAGGTCTATATGACTGAGAGACCAAGGACCGACCCCAGGGAGATTTCTGAGAAGAGGTGCTTCTCCTAGAAATCAGTTTTAGGGTGATGTTGACTTTGATTCTCTTCATTCCATGCCAAGTCAAATAGTTCAGATAATATTCTTCTGCCATTGTTACTGCAGGTAATAGCAGCAGTAATAGGAGTGAAATGGTATCTCATTACAGTTTGGATTTGATTAGATGCTGATGATGGGGTTTTTTTCCTTTCTTTTTTAAATGCTAATACTGGTAGAATAGTGACTTCAGCGCTCAGCTTGCTGACCAAAAGATCAACAGTTTGAACTCAGCAGGTGCCCTACAGAAGAAAAGGCCTAATGATCTGCTTCCATGAAAATTACAGCCTAGAAAGCACAATAGGGGTCATTCTACTCTGTTATATAGGGATAATTTTCATTTGACTTGACAACACAAAACAGTGACTCCTGCTGTTGAGCATCTATGCATGTACCACTTGGCCATTTTCATATTTATCTTCTTTAAAGAGTGTTTATTCAAGAGTGGTGAAGATGGCTAATGGTACCCAGCTCTCAAAAGATATAATCCCTGAGGCCTGAAAGGCTTGAAGATGACCAGACAGTGCAACCATGCCTACCATAGAAGCACACCAGCCTGTGCGACCATGAGGAGTGGAAAGAACCAGGTATCAGACATCAAAGAACAAAAAACATATCATTATGTGCCCACCCTCCTGACATGATTGCTGAGAACAAAAAGGTGCAGAGGCAGACAGAGCCGAGGAAACTGATGGCGCCCAGTCCCCAAATGATAAAGTAGCTGGGATCTTAAAGGCTTGAAGGTGAACAAGTGGCCCCCCAGCGCAGAAACAGCAAAGCCCACATAGAAGAAGCGCACCAACCTGTGTGTTCATGAGAGGTCGAAGGGAGCAGATATCAAACATCAAAGAACAAGAATCAAATCAATAATAGTAAGGGGCAGAGCAGGGTGAGGACCCACGGCCCACTTGTTGGCATTTGGACACCCCCTCACAGGGAAATCATGGGGAGGAAATGGGTCAGTCAAGGGGCAGTGAGGTAGCAATGAAGCATAAATCTTTCCTCTATTACCTGAAGGTTTCCTCCCCCCAACCACCATGGTCCCAACTCTGCCCTGCAGTTCCAGCTGGACTGGAGGAGGTGCACTGGCGGAGATGGGAGCTGGAAGCGCAGGGAACTCAGGGTGGATGAACCCCTCCGGGTCAGTGGTGGGAGTGGAGTTGCAGGATGGGTGGAGGGAGGGTAGGGTGGAGAGAGGAAGCCAGCTGTGGGGATCTCCAGACTGTCTCCTATCTGGAGGAGGGACGTAGGGAGGAGTGGGCAAGGGGAGATGTCGGGCAGTATAAGATATGACAAGACAATAATGATTTCAGAGTAATGAAGATGGGCGGGGGTGGGGGTGGAGGGGAGAAAAGGATGGAGGAGGAAGGAAGAGAGGCTCATATCAAGGGCACAAGTGGAAAGGCAGGTGTTGGGATGACGGGAATGTTGACGAGGGCAGGCAAGTGGGGCTGCTTGGCACAGTATATGTAACTATTTATTCAACTATGTATGATGAAAAGCGATGTATGGGTCCCCAATAAAATGATTAAATAATTTTTAAAAAGTGTTTATTCAAATCCTTTGGCCAAATTTAAGTCCTTTGGGTTATCTTTTTGTTAATTTAGAAAAGTACTCTAGATACTAAATCCTTATAAAATGATTGGTTTCCATTGCTGTCCTATGTATTGTCTTTTCTGGGGAGGGAGTAAGCATCGCTTGGCTTGGCCCAGCCCTGTCACTCTTTCTTGTTTGCTGTTCCATGCCAGTGTATTGCCCTTAAAGCTTTGCACTCTGGGATGGGGTCTGGTTTCTCACTCCCTTTCTTGTGGGAACATACACAATATCCTCCCTGTGGGTGTATTAGTGCCCTGTTCTCCTTCATCCTCATTTTTATCCCCCCCCCCCTTTTCTCTTTTTAGTAGGCTTCCATATAAATCCCCGAGTTGGGTCAGACCCCTGCCAAAGTGCCTGAACCAGCATTTGTGTGTTAAGTAGCTTGTCCTCTATGCCCATTGTACCTTTTGAGCTTATTTCAGTGGACTCATGTTGTATTTGTCCCTTTGTGCTTGGCTAAGTGCACTTGGCATAATGTCTTGCCAACTCTCTTCCCATGACACAATGTGCTTCACACTGCATTTTGGGACTGCATAATACTTCATTGTATGTATACAGCAGATTTTTTAAATCTATTCATCTGTTGTTGGAAATTTAGAGAGTTTGCAGGTATTTGTGATTGTGAACTGTGCTGCAAAGAACATTGGAATGCAGATGTTTGGTCTTGGTCTGTTTCTTACTTTTTAAAATCATTTTATTGGGGTCTAGTCCATCACTTATCACAATACATACATAAATATACAGTGCCAACCCCCTTTGCATACCTGCTTTTGTCATCCTTCCCCAAATCTATGTGTTTCCACTTGAGGCCTTGATATCAGCTTCTGTATGCCTAGTAGCAGGAATCCTGGATGTGGTAGCTTGATTTCCATTTGTTTTAGGTATCACCAGATAGATTTCCATATTGGCTGCATAGACCTACAGGACCCTCAGCAACAGATGAGAGTGCCTATCTCCCCACACCCTCTCTAGCATTTGATGCTTTCTGATTTTTTGAATTGTGCTATCTTTGAGAGTATTAAGTAGTATCTCATAGTTTTTTGAAATTTGCATTTTCCTTAGGACTAATGATAGGGAACATTTTCTTACATGTTTATTGGCCTTTCAAATTTCCACCCTTATGAAACTTCTGTTCAAGTCTTTTGCCCACACACACTTATTTTTGAAAAAATAATTTCAATAGCTCTTACAGATATTATAACAATCCATAATTCAATTAGATCTAGCATAGTTATACAATTGTTGCCACCATATTTTACTTCTGCTTGAGCTCTTTAATATCAGCTCCTCTTTAGTCTCTCCCTCCTATACCACCCCATGAACCCTTAATACATTATTGTTATTATTGCTATATCTTACACCATCCAGTGTATCTGTTCACCTACAATTCTGTTATTGATTCCACATTTAATTTTTGTTTTTTGTTGAGCATATACTCATACACAACAAAATATACACTAATTGAAACATTTCTACGTGTTCAACTTAGTGACCTTGCTTACATTCCTCAAGTTGTGCAACTATTCTCCCCCTTTCTGAACTTTTACTCCATTATTAAGTTAAACTTAGGGAACCAAATTAAATGTCATAGACTTGTTTCCGACTTTCAGTGACTATCGGATAGGGTAGCACTGCCCCTATGGGATTCTGAGGCTCTAAAAGTTGTAGCATAACTATAGGGGAGTAGAAAGTCATGAAATTGCAAGGGATAGAGCCCTGAAATCCAAGATATTTTTGAAAAGTAAGAGTAAAAAGACTCACACAACAAAACAAAATAAAAACTCAAAATACCAAGTTTATTCTTACATAAAGTGACCAGATTTTAAGCGGGACACTATTGACCCAGGGGTGAGGTGTGTGGAGTGTATTCTTTATCCTTTAATGTGGTACACTACATTGGTTGATTTTCTGAGATTGAACTACTCTTGAAATTACTAGGATAAATATTACTAGTTCTGAGTGTGTAAATCTCTTTTAAAACGTTCCTTTAAAATGTAATCTCTTTTAAAATGCCAATACAATAATTTACTGGCAGTTTTAAAATGGTAGTCATAAGGTTATTGGTATGTATGAAGTTATCTACTCTTGCGGTGTCTGGTAATGTTGGTCACATAAAATGAGCTAGGAAGTGTTATCTTTAATTTTTAGGATAGAATTTGAGAAAAAATTATGCCAATGTTTTAGATACTTAATAGAATTTTGTAGTGAAACCATCTGGTTTTTGACATTTATATTTTGGAGATTTTTGATTAGTGAAACAGCTTCATTTATCATGTGTCCATGAGACTTTTTTCTTGAGCCAGTTTTTTTTTTTGCGTTTTTCTAGGAATATGTACATTTGTCTTATTATCTGGTGCTGTTATAATAGACGTACCCAAAGTGGATGGTTTTAACAGACAATTTTTTTTACCTCACAACTGTGTCAGCTGTGGCAGAATGTCCTTGTCTATTCAGCTTCTGTTTTCTGATTCCTTGGAGATCTCTATGTGGCTGATAACAATATTTCCCCATCTCTGATTGCTAGCTTAAACTTTATTTACAGAGATTCAAGATATACCCTCTTTTCCTCATTAACATAGCAAAGACAAACCATTTTTAAGAGGTTAAAATGTGTAGCACAAGTTTTTTAGAAACAACACTATTTTATCTGTTATCTAGTTTGGCATACGAAAACACAATTTTACTTTTGGTGTGTTGGTAATAATAACTATATCTCTGATTTTAGTTATTAGAATTATTTTTTTCCATGGTTAGTCAACATAAAGGATTGCCAATTTTACTGATCTTTTCAAAGAATGAAATTCTGATTTTGTTGAAGTGCTTTTCCTGTTCATTTCTGTTATCGTCACCATTAAGCCAAACTCTTTGCCATTGATTCTATTCCGACTCATAGTATCTTGTAAGGTAGGTGGCACTGCCCCTCTGAGTTTCCAAGACTGTAGCTTTGTTGTTGTTATTAGTTCCCATTGAGTCCATTTCTACCCATCTTTTATGCACAATCGAGTGAAACACTACCTTGTCCTGCAGCAGCTTCACAATTGTTTCTCTGCTTGATCATTGTTGCAGTCATGATGCCAATCCATCTCCTTGATGGGCTTCCTCTTTTTTGCTTTACCAACTTTACCCCTCAACTTTACCAAATATAATGTTCTCTTCAGCAGAGTAGCAAACTCAGTCTTTCTCCAGAGGTGGTTTAAACTGCTGGCCATGCAGTTAGCAGCCTAAAGCATAAACCCTAAGGTATCAGGGTTCCTCAGTTCTTGTTATTGCCCTTTTTTTGGGTTGAATTTGAATTAGTTTACTCTGGCTTTTCTTTTTTGATAATATATAGGTGTTGTGGCTATAAAATTTACTCTCTAAGCAAGCCTTCTGTCTCCTATCATTGAGGATACCAGGTGGCACAGTGATTAAAGTGCTTGACAGCTAAGTGAAAGAGGATCATGATTTGAAACATCCAATGAGGAAAAAAAATGTGATAGACTGCTTCTGTAAAGATTTAAAGCCTTAGAGCTTATGAAGCAGCCTGCCCTCTAACCGTACATGAATTGTGGGGTAACGGTGGCAGAGGGTTTGGTGATTTGGGTATCTTCTCCCTTCTCTCCTGGCTCGTTGATGAATTTATATATCAAAGAGTATCAGTTTCAGGCATACCCCATACATTTACAAGTCTTATTATCATTAAGATCCTAAATTCCTTAATGAGATTACAATCACATAAACCCAGTGCCATGAAGTCTGAATCAGCAACCCTATATAGGGTTTCCATGGCTGTAATTCTCATCTTTCTCCCTTGGAGAAGCGTGTGGGTTTGAACCACAGCCCAGTGCTCATCCAGTACAATTGCATTTATAGTAAGTGGATAGGGAATTTCATTGGCTGACTTAGAGGGAACTTCAAAAAGTTCCTGAAAAATGGAAAACATGATGGAATTTTCCCACAAATTTTTTGAAATGCCCAGGTAACTTTGAGGAAAAATGTAATTTTATATGTTGATTAAATCCATTTACCTTTAGTAAGATGAGATGTTGAAGATAAAGTTAAAATGTTTATCTAGAATGTTATGGTCCAGGTTATAGTGTTGGATCTAGGTAAACATAAAAGGGTATCAAAAAATAAAAGGAAAATAGCTTTGCTGGGCAGAGCTTTCAGTAGTACACATTTTTTTCCTGCTAGGCTGGCATCGAGCAACTCGCTCTGTTAGTGCACCCAGTGATGTCACCTGAGAAGGTTCTCTCTGGCCACGGTGAATTTTTTTGTATAAGTAGTTTTGCAAAGCCTACTTTTGCAAAACCTTGTTTTTTGTAATTACTGATTTAAGCATACAGCTTTGTGACTGAAATTTTGTATGCTCCTTGGGAAAAGTGCTGCAGAAACTGTTGAGATGTTGAACACCGCTTACAAGGACAGTGCTATGGGAAAAACTCACGTGTATGAGTGGTTTACTCATTTCAAAAGGTCTATTGATGACAAACCTTGTTCTGGACATCTGTAAACTTTCTGAATGGACGCAAATGTCGACTCATAGTGCATTTGGAGTTCGTTTCTCCAGGTCAGATTGTTAATCTAGCTTTCAATTTAGAGATTCTGAAAAGATTGTATAACAATGTGTGACCCAAAAGACCTGATTTGTGGCAGATGAGGGACTGGTTTTGCCACCCTGACAATGCACCTGTTAACGTAGCCATCTTAGTGTGCCAGTTTTTGACAAAACACAGTGTACCTCTCTTGCTCAACATACCACACTCAGCTCCTTGGGATTTTTAGGAAGCAGTAGTAAGATTAGAATCTGAAAGGTTTTAAACTCATCAACCCCTTTACTGTCTAATATATCTGTAGGTTTTATCACATTTTAACATCATTATCATGACTGCAAGACTTTGGGGCAGAGCTAGGGATTACTTCTGGAGCCCAGATGACTCAGTGATATCTGTTCTGACTGAAAATCATGATATACAGGGGTATTCGATTGTGTTGGAAGTTTGGGACTAGTAAATGATAATATATTGATGTGGAGGGGGGTCATGATGGAGTAAGAACAAGAGGAAGGCTATCTTATTGTTTGAGATAGTATAAATGGACAAAGCACAAATGAAAGCAATGTGCGAAATGTTATCAAGAATTCTATTATGGAAGAACAGGATAGTGGCTTGAAGAAGAAGTATAGGTATGAGCAGGAGCAATTGGGGCTGAAAGAACGACTGGTCATTTTAACTAGAATAGAACATGCATGGGAGAGCTGTTACAAAGAAAATAAATTAGAAACTCCATTTCCCCATAAAATACTCATTATAGTTTCTTGGAATTACAGAAGGTGGCACTCTGAGCAGTGACCTTAAGGAAAATATGCCATCTAATAAGCTTAAGCATTTTAGATCCCCAAAAGCAAAGCCAGACATGTTGTCACAGTCGGTTATACACAATGACTTATATTCTGCCATAATCTTTAATAAGAGCAGGTCACAGAAATAATGCATGCAAATTGAGCCATATGGTATAAATTCAGTAAGCTGGTAATTAAATATAACAACCTAAATTGACCTCCTACCTCTGATAAGCTGTTTTAAGCTACAACTGTTATTTTACCCAACTTAGTACAGTAGTTGGAGTTACTAATTTGTTCAATTTTTATCTCACATTTAAGGTGGTGCTTGGTGGTGATAAATGCAAGAGAAATAAAGAAGAGAAACTGAATCAGAGGCACCTCTGGAGTATATTTAATCAAGATGATTGCCTTGGGCAACTGGTCAGCATGGTACCCCAGTGAGCAGTGATGAAAAGGTATGGTTATTATTGTTCCAAGATGTTTGTACATAAAATTTACCTTACATTTTGTCCTATACAATTTCAGAGTCAGTGGGATTCTGAAAGGTCCTCTATTAGAGATTCGTTTGGCCTCTTCCTTAACCTCCTCTAAAGTCCTCCTCAAGTTTTTCTTTCCTAACCATGGAAAAAGTATTATTTATAGTAAGTTTACAACTGGATGGGTAATAATCATTTTAGTTGAAAAAAAGTCATTTTAGTTGTATAATAGGATATTTATCTTGATTCAGTCTATACTTACTACAGTAGTTCTATACTTAACTCATAGTCTTTTAGAGCAAACTCATCTATGGTATATTTTTCAGACTCTTAGAATTTAAATCACCCAAAATTGAAACAGTATGTTAAAAAAAAAAAAATCTAAGAGTTTCGCTTTATGTTCAGTATATGATAAAATGGAATTCTCTTTCAAAAGTTCTTTAAGAATCACCTAATTTCAGGTGAGCCCTGGTGGCGTAGTGGTTATGTGCGGGACCGCAACCCACAGGGTTGGCAGTTCAAATCCAGCAGGAGTAAGTCTGGGCTTCCTATTCCCACCAGGGCAGTGATGCCACGCACACGCACACACACACACACACACACAATCACCTAATTTCAATACCTCATCGTTGCACAGGCTGGTGTGTTTTTTCTGTGGTGGGCTTTTTTGTTCCTGAGCTAGATGGCTCCTTGTTTACCCTAAAGCCTAAAAGACCCCAGACACTATATCTTTTGTTAGCCAGGCACCATAAGCTTTCTTCACCACCCTTGCTCATGCCCCCACATGAGGTGTTGAATCAGGCATCAAAGAACAAAAATCATAAGCAGTATGTGCCCACCCTCCCGATATGATCGCTGAAGACGAGTAGAGGCAAACAGACTGGAGTAAGTTGATGGTGCCCAGCTACCAAATGATAAAACACCTGGGGTCTTAAAAGGCTTGAAGATAAACAAGGGGCCGTTTAGTGCAGAAGCAGCAAAGCCCACATGGAAGAAGCACATCAGCCTTTGTGATTAAGAGGGGTCAAAGAGAGGAGATAATCAAGCATCAAGGGACATGAAGCACATCAGTAGGAATGAGGGGGAGAATAGGGTGGGGACCCAAGGCCCATTCATGGGAAATTTACAGAGGAGTCGCAGGGCCAGAGTGCAGTCAAGTAGTGATCAAGCAAACAACTTTGCTCTCGTTCTTAAAGGCTTTTCTCCCCCCAGCGATCATGATCCTAATTCTACCCTACAAATCCAACTGGACTGGAAGAGGTACACTGTAAAGATGGGAACTGAAAATTTGGGGAACCCAGGGCAGATTAACCCCTCAGGACCAGTAATGAGAGTGGAGTAACCGGTTGGGTGGAGGGAGGGTGTGGTTGAGAGGGGTAGCCATTCACCAGGACATACACATAACCTCCTATCTGGAGGACAGTCATCAGAGGAGTGGGCGAGGGCAGAAGTCAGGCCACATAGGATATGACAAAATAATAATTTATAAAGTAATGAAGGGTGGTAGGGCAGGTGGGAGTGAGGAAGGGAAGGGATGAGAAGCTGAAATCAAGGGCTCAAATGGAAAAGCAGAGATTTGGAGGATGATGACAACACCAAGCAAGTGAAGGGGCTTGCCACAGTATATGTATATACGTATTGTGATAAGTGATGTACACATCCCCAATAAAATGATTTTAAAAAAATCACCTAATTTCAAATTTGATAGGCATAATAAATTGTAAACTGCCTGCATTATTGCCATATGGTCTTATCACTTATTTGTCTAGTGCTTCTTTAGCACAAGTAAACCACAAGTGAGGCCTGCATACAATTGATGTATGTATAGATTGTGAGGGGAGGTGTATGAGTACCCAATAAAATGATTCATTTTTAAAGAGGCGGGGAGGGGAAAGAGGAACTTATACCAAGAGTTCAAGTGGAAAATGTTTGGAATGAATGTGATAACATGTGTGCAAATGTGCTTGATACAGATGATGTATTGAATGTTATAATAGCTTTAAGAGCCCCCGATAAAATTATTTAAAAAAACCCACAAGTGAATGTGTTTAATAAATTTATCACAGGAGGCAGAAGGTCTAGGTCATGGTGCCAGTTCTAGAGGAGACTTTCTATTTTTCTCTCTGTTTCGAGCTTATGCACTTGAGCAATCTTCATGTGTCTTAGTATCAATGCTTATTCTTTGCTTAATATGTGTTCTTCTGTCTCAAAATTATTCATTTAAGATATACTTCATACCAGTGCTTCTGATCATCATAATAAAAACCATTCTGAAATAAGGTACTGGTACAGGTAGTGGAGAAGACCTAACAGAGAAAGCTGCTCAGTAAACATATCTTAAAATGATGTTGAGGCTAAGCCCCGGTGGCGTAGTGGTTGTGCGCGGGACTGCGGCCCACTAAGAAGGAAGTTCAATTCCAGCAGTGGGGCTGGGCCTCCTCCTCCCACCACCAGAGAGCAGTGATGCCCAACAACTACAAAAAAATGATGTTGAATAAGTAACTACTGAACCAGGGGGCAACAAACTTTTAAAGTTGGAAGAGCCAGTCCTGTCCCTTACAACTATTTAAAAAGTTATTCAAAAGCCAAAGATACATTTTTACAAACAAGTGAAATCATCACGGTCTGAGAAATATTCTTTAGAATTTTACTTGAGAGCATCACCTATGTACTGAAAGTGCTGCATTTAGCGCCCAAGCTGCATTTTGCTGACCCCTGTTGTACACAGTACATTTATAGAATAACAGCAAGATACATGATTGAAAATGCAAGAGAAAGACATGAAAGATAAAATAATTTGTTTTGTTTTTGTTTTTGCTGTTTTGTTGTTGTTGTTGTTGTTGGGGGCTATCGACTCATTTGCTACTTCCAGAGACCTTATAAACAACAGAAGGAAACATGTCCAGTTCTGCACCATTGTTTTAGCCAGTATGGCTTTAGCTTTTAGTGGTCAAATCTGTGCTTGAGATGTTCTTGAAATGCAGGTGTGATAGACTTAAATTTCCATTTTGGCTCTTGTGGACTAGTTTTAATTTTATTCAGCTTTATCCTAAACTTAATACAAGTAGTTGATAATCTGTTCCATAGTTAGCCCCTTCCCTGATTTTAGATGCTGAACTTCTCCAGTGTCCTCTTCCCACAGATGCTGTCAGTATGATTTGTTTCATCTGGAGAATCCACGGGTATATTTGCATTTTGTGTTGTGGAAAAAAGGTATTTGTTATGAACAAGTCGTTCTTGCAAAATTTTTTCATGAGTTCTCCAGCCTAATTTCTATCACCAAGTTAATATTTTCTAACTGTTTTATGCTATTTCCAGTTTTTGCATTGTAGTCACCAATAACTATCAGTGCATCTTGAGTTCATGTTTGATCAATTTCAGACTGATACCATTGGTAGAACTCTTCAATATCTTCATCACTACTAGTATTTGTACATGTTGCATAAATTTGAATAATAGTTATATTGATTGGATTTCTTTGAATGTGGTTAGATGTAATTCTACCACAGACAGCATTGTACTTTAAAACTTATTTGCAATGTCATTTTTAGCAGTGAATATCATGCCATTCCCCTTGTTTGCATTATTCCTGGCATAATAAATAACACAGTTTTTAAAATTCAAATTGGCTAAGATTACTCTGTTTCAGCTCAACTAATGCTTAGGAGATAGATCTTCCATTCTTTTATTTACTCTTTACACATTCCAACTTGCAATCATTAGGAGATTTTCCCTTCTGTTTCTTTTTTTTGGGCATCACTGCTCTCCGGTGGTGGGAGTAGGAGGTCCAGCCCCACTGCTGGAATTGAACCTCCGTCCCAGTGGGCCGCAGTCCTGCGCACAACCACTACGCCACCGGGGCTCAGCCCTCCTTCTGTTTCTTATCTTGAGTCATGCCCCCATCAGTAAATGAAGATTCTTATGGCTTCACTCTCACTGGCTTTACTTAGGGCAAGAAATCAGCTCCTGTCACATTTCAAGTGCATTTTGACATAAGGGGCCCCTTGTATGGCACTTACTCCGCCACTGTTCTGCTCTCATTCATAGATTTTCAGTATCTGGCAATGTTCTGAAGCTATGCATAAGGTTTTCAGTGGCTCCATCCTCCAAGTGGGCAGCCGATTCCTTCCTCAAAATCTGTTCTTACTCTGGAAGCTCAGCTAAAATTGGTTTACTTTGGGTTACCCTGCTCTCATTTGAAATGTTAGTTACATAGTTCCCAGCATTACACAAACCTCTACAGTATGACAAATTGACATTATATAGAGCCTAACTTTTAAAATTCTTTTAAAATTTATTCCCTTAAATAGATTAAGCAATTGTGATTAATTTCAAGGATATAAAACCATCACCTCATCATTTAACTCCCTTTTCATCCATTTTAAATTTATACTGGTGTTTTATATTTAACTCTTTGGATTGAGGTTTTTCTGTTTTACTTTGTCATGGTTTGTTTATTTCTTTTTATTTTGTATGTTTTTCCTTTTATGAAATCCAGGATAGGAAATCTATAGAGGTTTTAAGTGGATTTATAACTACCCAAGGGTATCACAGTTGAGATTGGTAGAAAATGGAGATCTAATAACCATGAAAAATGAAATATGAAAATGTTTTAAAATTGACTGTGATGAAGACTGTACAACACCTGATGTGATTGAACTTTGAAACTGTATAATATGTACAGTACAGACCAGTAAAGTGACATTTAAGTATAAAAGAAAATCATTGCCTTTATCAGGTGATCTTTTTTCCCAGCAAGTTTATTGAAACTACATTTGTTAATTTGGTAAGTTTGTTAGAACTTTTAAACCCTCTGCCATAGTCAATTCTGATTCATAGAAAGCTAGCAGCACAGAATAGAACTGTCCAATTGATATCAGAAACCTTCAATTTTTTATTGGAGCAGAGCCTCATCTTTTCAACAAGCAGCTAATAGGTTTGAACTATTGACTTGTAGATAACAGCCCTAGGCATTATTGATTGTGCCACTATATGGGGCTTAAAAATAGTTTATCTTTTTTTTTTTTTTTGAGGGGGAGGGCGGATGCATCACTGCCCTCTGGTGGGAGTAGGAGTCTATCTTTGCTCCTGGAGAGCTGCTGCTGGATTTGAACTGCCAACCCAGTGGGTCGCAGTCCCACACACAAACACTACGCCACTGGGGCTTAGCCCAAAAATAGTTTATCTTTAGTGCAATTTGATCAGAATGTGTTACAGTAGCTTTCTAATCACATTGGGAGAAATTGAGGTAACTCACATCTCAGTGCAGTATTTTAAGGTATATTACCAAAACATATTTTGAACCTTCTGGCAAATGAGAAGGGCATACAATAAGATATAACACTTTTTCTCTATAAAATGACCATGTTTTAATGGATCCTTGCTTGGACTGTAGTTATGCCTTGTACTATAACCTGCCTCGTCTGCAGTTCGAAACCACCAGCAGCTCTTGGAAGAAAGTCTGGGTTTTTTATCCTGTAAACTTACACTCTCAAAAACCCACGGGGTTGTTCTTACTCAATATTGTCTCTATGGCAGTGAGGGATGTTTTTTTGGGGGGGTTGGGGAGGGGCAGGGATAGGATGATTAAGTGGGCTATATACTGAACGGCTAACCACAGTGTCAGCAGTTAGAACTCACTGCCATTCTGTGCTAGAAAGATGAGGGAGGCCGGATGTGTGCTTACATAAAGATTTACTCTGAGAAACCAATGGCAGTGAGTTTGTTTTTTGCATACCTTTTAGTAACTTGGCTTTTAGCTTATGGTTTTGGAATTAGTTTGGGTTCTCCTTCTGCCTCTCCTGAAATAATTTTACTTTAAAAAATGTGTGGAAATTAAGTTGATTCTGACATAATCAAATGCACAGATTAGATTTTCCTCATAGAGTTTCTAAGCCTATCTTTGAGGCACAGTGGTTAAGTACTTTGCTGCTAATCAAGAGGCAATGTGGCTCAAGTCTGCCAGTCACTCTAGTACAGCGGTTCTCAACCTGTGGGTCTGGACCACTTTAGAGGTCAAATGACTCTTTCACAGAGGTCACCTGATTCATAATAGTATAGTTTTGGGGGTTGTCACCACAGCATGAGGAACCGTATTAGGGTTCGCGACATTAGGCAGGTTGAGAATGGCTGCTCTAGTTGAAAGGTGTGGCTTGCCTGCTTCCTTAAGATTTATGGTGTGGGAAACTGAAAAGGACAGTTTTCCTCCATTGGTGTCAATCAGAATACTATGAATTAGAATCGACTTGATAACAAGTTGTTTTTTTCTTTTTAATCTGCATGCACTCAAATTAGCCCTTTTTTCTTTGCAGAGCCACTAAAAGATCTTAACTACCAATCTATTGGTCTGCAATGAAGTAATTTACCACTCATAATCAGGGTTTCTCATGCTGCACATTGCTTCCCTAATTTGAACCAGAACGCTAGTACAATGACCTATTCTATTGCTGTCTAGTTGATTCCAACTTCTAAAAGCCCTATATATAGATTTTATACCAATTTCATTTGTTCCACTAAGGCCTTTTTCCTGGTCCATGGTTCACTCTAGGATCACACATAGCATTTAGTTGTTACGTCTTTTCCTTTGACCGAATACAGTTCCATAGCATTCTAAATCTTTCATGAATTTAACACTTTTGAAGGAAATTAGAGAATTATTTTGTAAAATATTCATAGTTTGGAATAATCTAATGTTTCATTGTAAATTAATATTAGAATATACAGTTTGGCAAGATATCAGGTAAATGAAGTTGGAACATTTTTGTTCATCTCAGAGATACATACCAAATTCTATATAAAATGCCCCATTATTAGTGATAAGATTAAGGGTGTGTGTCTATTCTTTGTAATTCATATCTGGCGAGGAAAGTCTTTATTTTGACCATGTGCAATTTTTTTTACCATACTTTGCCTACCATTATTGATTCTTGTTTTAAAAATTTATTAATGTGATCCTTGTCAAATGGTTACTTTTTTTCCTATCATTCCTTCTATATTTATTTATTTTATGGAGAAGAATTTTTTTCTCATCTATTAAATTATTTGTATTAGTATGTATTATTTCTCATATTGTTGGATATTATCCAGTATAGTACAGGTTTTCTGATTGAATTGTGATAGAATTTTCAGAATTCACATATTATGATACTGGAATTATAGAGTCAAGAACTAAAATGCAGAATTGAATTCCTTAATCATTATTCAATTAAACAATATTTATTTAAAATATTCAGTTACAAAAAACTTTTGACATCTACAGTGTAATGAACCACTGCAATTTTATCTCTTTTCTGTGGTATGGACTTCATTATTTTAAAATTCACTTAGTTGTAAAGATTTATTAACAGCCCTTTTTTTTTTTTTTTTAAAGATTTTGAATCCTTAGAATTTGCTTATCTGTTAACAGGCATGTATTTTTTCTTTAAGAAGTTTTGGTGTACATATAGACTACTATTCTGACGTAATTAATTTTTTGAGGTGGGGAATCACTGCCCTCTGGTGGGAGTAGGAGGCCCAGCCTTGCTTCTGGAGAGGTGCTGCTGGATTGGAACTGCCAACCCAGTGGGCCACAGTCCAGCACACAACCACTATGCCACCGAGACTCAACCCTTGACATATTTAATTTTAAGGTCCTTAAAGGAGCACCATAGCATAGACTATCCTATTCAGTATCAAAGTGATACACAGATCTCTGAATTGAGGTTAGTTGATGTAAGTCTATACAAATTGATAGTTCAAACAATGACAAAAAGTGCTACAAGAGTGATATGTACATAGTCACATTGAAGTTTTTGTTAGACTTACCCTTGACTCAGTTTCAAGGTTAGAACTTAACAGTTGCCCCAACTAATTGGGAGATAACAGTTTATACAAACGCACAGAAGTAGGATAGTGCTGGCTTTCCTCCCTCCCTCCCCTGGTGGGAGTAGGAAGCCCAGCCTTGCTCCCAGAGAGCTGCTGCTGGATTCGAACCGCCAACCCTGTGGGCCACAGTGCCGCGTACACACTAGGCCACCAGGGCTCAGCCAGTGCTGGCTTTCTTAAAGGAGTAGCAGGCAATTTGGAATTGTTGAGTCGTATAGCTGGAGAAAGAAAAGAATTAAAACTGTAGCAGAGCATTAATGTTTATGCCATGTGTGAGAGTGTAAAGTTGTGAGCCCTGACAATACAGGAAAAATTGGCTTGAGTAAATTAAACTTGCTTAGAAGACTATGTGGGGAGAGCATTTTGGTTAAAAAAAAATGAGTGCATTTATCATGGAATTGGGTTTTCTGAAGTTAATAGATAGGTAAATACTTGGAAGAGATGATTGATCAACAAAGAAACAACTCAAAGTTCTTTGAACATGAAAGTCTCTTTTGGCTTAACATCTTTCTTTAGTGCAGACATACACTTTAATTTATGAGCTTGTATAGACTCCTCACACAGTAGGCTTTTTTTCCCCTTTTTTCACTCTAGCAGTTTTATTAGCACAAAATTTATATATTACACAATTCAATAGTTAGTCATATCAAGGAGAATTGTACAATAATTACCACATCAATTTTAGAGTCCATCCCCCAATGGTTAGATCACCTTTAAAATGAGTTGTGCATTAACAGTTTTTTCTTCTTCCCCACTCCTGGCTTCATTATTCCCTAAGTCACCTTTCTCTCCCTATCACCCACCCATACACCCAGTAACCCCTCATTTCAGTTATCATTATGCAGCCACTCCTCCTTCACAGATGGGAAACCAATAGAAACAAAACCACACTAAAGTGATAAGGATAAAATCATAATACTTGAGGGTACCCCCTAAAAGCTGGAAAAAGCTCCTCTGGGTGGAACTTTCATAGCATGCATTTTTCCAGCCAGGCAAGTATCAAGCAACTCGCTCTGAGTTAGTGCGCCCAGAAGGTTCTCACTGGGCACAGTGAATTTTTTTGTAAAAGTAGTTTCTCTCAAATCATATTTTTTTTTGATGACCGATTTAAGAGAACAGCATGGGACTGAAATTTTGTTTCCTGTTTGGTAATAAATGCAACAGGAACTGTTGTGATGTTGAACACAGCTTAAAAGGGCAGTACTATTGGAAAAACGCAAGTGTATGATTGGTTTTCTTGTTTCAAAAAAGGTGAAATATTTATTGATGATAAACCTAATTCTGGACATTCGATAACTTTCCGAAAGGAGGAGAATTCTGACTCCTAGTGCATTTGGAGTTCTTAATCACCTTGCACGGTACTAAACTGACCTTATTCCTTGCATCTTTTTTTTTGTTACTGCTCATGAAGGGGGACATGAAAGGACAGCTTTTAATGACATAGGAGAGGTGAAGAGAAAACAAGGGAGGTGTTCTTTCCAGATGAATTTGAAAAATTTTTCCAAGAATGGAATCACAGATTTGACAAGTGTTAAGTGTAATGGAGAGTACTTTGAAGGTTTTGTTAAAAGAAAAAAAAAATTAAATACATAACTTGGGAGTTTGTTTTTTTTGGGAGGTACCCACTCGTATAATCAAAAATGCAAATAATGCAATGTAAGGAAAAGCTCCTCCATCAATATTTTAAAAGCCAGGGAAGAAACTTCTGTCATGGAACAAGTAAGATATATTTGTACCGAGAATAAATTCAGGTTGTAGCTATCAAGAGGTCAACTGGCTAAATGTCAAGTTCAATATAATTAATATTACTGGGGTTTATGCCTGATGGCAAGTATCTTCAAGGCTATTGAGTGGACTTTTTGGAATGTCACTCTCCTCCATTCTGATAGACCAACTTTTAACCATTTGGAAATCCTAGAGAACAAATCTCTTTTCTATAGAGTCACTTTGAATGGGAATAAACTTACTGGCAGTTCATTGACACCCTACCCCCCTTCCAGTCTTTGAGACTCATTGCTTTAGTGGACCTCCAGATACCCAGTTGTGGTTGAGTCTGTTTTGACACCATACATGTAGAACTGTGAGTCACAGTGTTTAGTGGCTAAGTTTTCTTTTCTTTTTTTGGGGGGGGCATCACTGCTCTCCGGTGGTGGGAGTAGGAGGCCCAGCCCCACTGCTGGAATTGAACCTCCGTCCCAGTGGGCCGCAGTCCCACGCACAACCACTATGCCACCGGGGCTCAGCCCAGTGGCTAAGTTTTCAAAAGTCTACCATAAGGCTTTACTTAAGTAAATTTGAATAGCTTCCATTATTTATGCTAATAGCTAAGTATGTTAACAGTTTGTACCATCCAGGATCACACTCAGCCATAGTTACGTAGGAAAAACTGCTAACTAGTTAATTGTTAACTTTGGGGGTTCTTTTAACTTTTAATTTTGTGTCCCCTGCTTTAAATATAATTAAATATATTTTATTCCAAGAAACATTTATTGAGCACCAACTAGACGCTAAACAGTAGGGATATAACATTGAACCAAAAGGAGAAAAAGACATCTCCCTCCATTTTCAAATTTTCTGTGTATCTATATATTTCTCCTTTTTAAAATCTATCCCTCCTGCGGGTACGAATTAATTATAATTAAACAATTCCCAGGCATTTCTCCAGTTTTCTTGGTATTATATAATTGAACGTCACAACAACCATATGAAATATGACAATGTTTTTTGACAAACGAGAAAAGCAAGGCATAGTTAGTTACAGACCTAGAGTGAAGTATACTTTGGATAAGGCCCAGATTCTGAAAGCATTCAGTTATATGTTATTTTTATTTCAAGGTTTGTGTTCCAAAGATATACTAAGAATGATAGCCAGCTACAATATATTCTCTGGAGTAAAAGGGTAAAATAATGATTCTACATGCTGTTATCAATTTTTCTTCTCACTCATTGAACACATTATTTATGTTTTGGTTTGAAGTATCCTCTCTGTAGTATTTGAGATTTTCCAAATTAATATATCTAAAAGATTAATTTTTTGTGTCTTTAAAAAATCATTTTATTGGGGGCTCATGCAGCTCTAATCACAGTATATACATACACACTCAGTATTTGCATCGTGTTTTTTTTGGGGGGGGGATGAGGGCTTGTACAAATCTTCTCACAATCCATACATCCATCCATTGTGTCGGCACATTTGTGCATTTTTTTTTGTGTGGCATCACTGCCCTGGTGGGAGTAGCACATTTGTACATTTGTTGCCATCATCAATTTCAAAATATTTGCCTTTCACTTTAGCCCCTGCTATTATCTCCTCCCCCCCCCTCCTCCTTTTATTTTTTCTTTCTTTTTTTGGGGGGGGGGAGCGGGGGTGCGCATCACTGCCTCCTGGTGGGAGCGGGAAGCTCAGTCTTTCTCCAGGAGAGCTGCTGCTGGATTTGAACCTCCAACCCTATGGGCCACAGTCCTACACACAACCACTATGCCACCGGGGCTCAGTCCTATTTTTTCTTTGTTTTTTTGTTTGTTTTTTGGGCATCACTGCTCTCCGGTGGTGGGAGTAGGAGGCCCAGCCCCACCGCTGGAATTGAACCTCCGTCCCAATGGGGTGCAGTCCCACGCACAACCACTACGCCACTG
The DNA here is from genome assembly GCA_004026705.1 of Nesogale talazaci. Taxonomy (NCBI): domain Eukaryota; kingdom Metazoa; phylum Chordata; class Mammalia; order Afrosoricida; family Tenrecidae; genus Nesogale; species Nesogale talazaci. The sequence goes on along the minus strand of PVJH01009677.1, from coordinate 48,993 downwards.
GGGCTCAGCCCAAACTAAATTTTTTTTTTTTTTTGGCATCACTGTCTCTGGCGGTCATGGCCGCTACCAGTGCTGCTCCTGAGAGCCGCCGCTGGATTTGAACCGCCAAGCCCGCGGGCCACAGTCCCGCACTCAACCACTTAAGCCACTGGGGCTCCCTATTTTTTCTTTGTTAATGGCACCAATTTCCTGTTTAGAACATATTTTAGTGTGAATTGCTATGTAACAAAGAAGTCTGTTTCTCTTGTATACCCCTTTTATTCACTAAAAGAGCTAGGAAATCTGTCCCTCATAGCCTAAATTACGCTGTTAAGAAAGATGTTTTCATAATTGTATGTTATTTAAGTTATTTTTAATATGAGATATAATGAATGTTCTCTTGTTCATTTTTCATATATTTGAATTCATAGATACAGGTGACAGAATTATAATTCAAAAATACTAAATGAGCTTACTGCTTTTATGTAACTACAGAATAGTGCTTTAAAGAAACTTAAAAAGCAAATTCACAAGTAACATCATTGTTGCTTTATATCAATGGCTTGCTTAGTAAATTGTGGCACATTGGTATATTTTTCGTTTTTATTTATGGCAGAGTGCTTGGCAATCAGCTGATTATATGACATGCCTTTTGGCATTCTTTCACATGTTTAAGTCTACAAAAGATTGTGCAGAGGTAATAAGTGATATATTATTACAATATAAACTAGCTGTTTTTTAATCTATTGGAAACCTCACTCTGCTATTAAATTGTTTACTGATTCTACCACCATTTTAATCTCTCAGAAGTTTTAACAAATTAGGGAAGCTATAAACATTGGTTTCACTTTATTTGTGAAGAACTGGGGAAATGGAAGATACAGTTACATACCCTGGGGAGCAATCAGATCAGTTTAATAGACCACATTGATCATTGTAAGGGTCTATCTTAGATATTATTTTAAAATGCTTTCTAAACCAAGATAATCAAGAAATAAATGGGACACTTTTGAAATGAAACCTAATTGTAAGCCTGGAAGGAGACACTCAGTCATATGTATGTAATAAATATTGGATATTCACCATATGGAAAGAAAATTCAACACAAAGTGTTTGCACAGCATTGCTAATCTAAGGAATAGATAGGTATATAATCAAAGTTTAATAGAGTATTTTTTAAAACATACCCCAGACATGCTAGGATAACAGAGGGAAAGTAAATTGTAGAAAAATGATTCTAGGGCTGAGCCCCGGTGGCATAATGGTTGAGTGCGGGACTGCGGCCCACGGGCTTGGCGGTTCAAATCCAGCAGCATCTCTCCAGGAGCAAGGCTGGGTAGCTCCCACGAACACCAGAGGGCAGTGATGCCCCGCCAACTCCAGAAAAGAAAAGTGATTCTCACAGTTAGGTGCATGGTATCATGTTAGGTTAAGGATTGGAACTACAACCCCTAATGTGCGAGTATTTAAAACATTTATTGTACATAATAAAATCAGAGACTCCGTTACCACAAAGAGAGAAATATATATATATATATATATATATATATATATATATATATGTATATGGCATATGGTGTTAAAGTTATAAGTATAATTTTATTAAGTTTTATTGTGAATTATAGTTTTCAGTGCTGATCAATTCCATTCAACAATTTATACACATTTTGTTTCACGTCATTGATTCTAACTCCACAATGTAGCATCACTTATCCCGCTTCTTATTTGTTTCCAATTTCCAGTCCTACCTCTTTCTTAGTCCTTGTAAATCTTACCCTTGAGTAAATATTTTTTATTTAAAAATTTTTTTTATTTCTTGTGTTGATTTTAAGTTATGTGTACCTATCTATATTTATTGTTTCCCTGGTAAACTTCTCTATTATTTTGCTGAAAATTGAGCCATACTCTTGGGAGTTCAACCAATCTTTATTGATATTTAAATCCTAGTCTCTTTCGATTTTGAATTTTGTTCCACAGTTTTCTCCCCCTCTGTTCAGGCATTCTAAATGTGATCTCTTTCTGGAGGAATATGTACTGGTTGCTGGGCACTATTTTTGTACTTGTCATCTTTGGATTGTAGATGTTGGGGTTCATGTGGTCCATTAGTTCTGTGGATTGTTTCCATATGACTTATATTTTCATAATTTTTTTCACTGGCAAGAAGAGATGAATTTTAACACCCCATGTACTCTTTAGCAAAGTAAGATACCCTGTTGTGCCTTCCCTTTTGATCCTTGGTAACCATGTAAAGTATGAAAACTTTTTAGTGTGAAAACCTTTTCCTGACTTCTTATTTTAACTCATTTTATTGGAGGCTCATACAGTTCTTATACCACTGCATCATTATTTATATCAAGCACATTGCATATATGTTGCCGTCATCATTTTCAAAACATTTTCTTTCTTTTGAGCCCTGGGTAGCAGCGCCTTTTTCTCCTTCCTTTCCCACCCTCGTGCACCCTTGATAAGTTATATATTACTATTATTTTCATATTTTACACCATCTGCTATCTCCCTTTCACCAACGTTTCTGATATTCATTTCCCTCGTGTGTGTGTGTGTGCGCCTGTGCAAGCAAGGGATTATATACCAACCACTGTGATCAGTTTCTTCTTTGTCCTCCTCCCCCCACCTTCCCTCTACCCCCAAGGTATGACTATTCTCTGTACTATCCCTGAGAGGTTGATATGTCATGGATTCTGTTTGTGAAGAACCCTTATCTGTACCAGTGAACATGCTCTAGTCTAGCCAGATTTGTAAGATAGAAGTGGGGTCATGATAGTAGGGGAGAGACGGTATTAAAGAACTTGAGAAATGGTGTGTGTTTCCTCCATGTTATACCGCACCTTTGTCCCTTCCTTGTGACCCTTATATGAGGAATTGTTCAACTGTCTACAGATGGGCTTTGAGTCTCTCCTCTAAACTTCTTCCTGTGCCTCTATGTAATTATTTCTTTTGGATCTTTTGATACCTGGTGCCAGATCCCATTGACAACTTGTGATCACACATAGTGTTGTGCTTCTTCCCTGTGGGCTTTGTTGCTTTCCTGTTAGATGGCCACTTGTTTAACTTCAAGCTTTTAAGACTCCATATACTCTTATCTTTTAATAGGAACCATCAGCTATCTTCATTAAATTTGCTTATGCACCTATTTTGTCTTCAGATATCGTGTAGGGAAGGTGAGTATTACATAACCAGAGGTTATTAAAACAAAATGTTCTTGCGTTGAGAGAGGACTTCAGCAGAAGCCCAATGTCCATCTGCTACCTAAATACTTATAAATATATGTACATAGACCAGCGGGTTTTGAATCTGGGATGTGATCCCATTGGAAGTCCACCAACCCTTACACAGGATTACTTGATTTATAACTAGCAAAATTGGTTACGGAGTAGCAGTGAAAATAATTTTATGGTTAGGGAGGTGATGGTCACCACAACATGAGAACTGTATTAAAGATTTGTGGTATTAGGAAGGTTGAGAACCACTTACATAGACCTATATCCAGCTCATTATATATTAATATATTTACATATATACATGCCTATATTTATACCTGCCTCCTAGTTCTTTCCTCTCTTTTACTTTCCTGCTGTTCCACTATCATGTTCAATCTTCATTCAGCTCTCAGTGATTCCTCTCAGATATGCTGCGCTGTTTGTACACCACCAGGTATTATTCACTCTCCCCTTCATTGATTTTAGATCCCTTTTTCTTGAGTTTGTTGGCTACCCCTCCTTTTCCCCGCCTCTCCTCTCCCATGTCCCCTGAAACTGGGGTTATTTATCATACCTATCTTATATAGGTAGACATTTTTTAAAAAATAGCTATAAATAATTTCAGGTCTGCTTGCTGGCCCTTATGAATGTTTTTCATTTGGGTTTGATGAAGTGCTAAGACCTGCCCCCTGAGTCAGAAGTCTATTTGCAGGGTTCTTTGGCGACTTTCTTACTTTGCTCTCCTTCTGCTACCTTAATGTTTCACCCCAGTGTGGAGGGATTAGTATGAGCCCAATCCCACACTGTGACTCCAAATTTTTCCTTGTAATATTCTGGGATCAGTGAAGGGGCATTATGTTCTCTCCATACACTGTCTTCTCGAGCCGGAATGTCACCCTATAGCAGTGATTATCAATATGTGGGTTGCATCCCCTTTGAGGATTGGACTACCCTTTCATAGGAGTCACCTAAGACCATCGGAAAACACATATTTCTGAATGTCTTAGGAATCAAGACATCGCTCCTCTATCAGTCTCCAGACTGACGCGCCTACATGCAGATCCGCCCACATAGGAGTACCTGGTGTGAAGACTGTTACACCATGCTTCAAGACAAAATTTCATTTATTTGTATTTAGAAATAAATATTTTACAATATATAATCACATATTGTTTTTGTGATATTATGTTCAATTTGTAACAAAGTACATTCTGCATATCAGATTTACATTATGATTCATAACACTAGCAAAACTATAGTTCTGGAGTAGCACAAAATATATGTTTGGGTATCACCACAGCATGAGGAACTGTGTTAAAGGGTCACAGCATTTGGAAGATTGAAACCACTGCCCTAGAGGTGTGGTAGGCCAGGATATGGTTCATTCTTGTCTTCTCCAATATTCCTTGAATACTAACAGTATAAACAGGAGAAATGAAATCACTTCTCAAAACTCAAAAAGATGAAAATTAAAATTGAGGAAGCCTTTATATGTAGTTTAGAGGTGAAAGAGAATACTGTGTATATTCGTGTATAAGCCAAGTTTTTCAGCACATTTTTAATGCTTTTTTTTTTTTTTTTTTGGTAAAAGTCTGTGCCTTGACTGATATTCGAGTCTCCTTACACTTGAGTATATTTGGTAAATATCATCATAACTCACATATCAGACCAACCATAGACTGGGACTTAGGGTCAACTGAGGGTCATCTTGCCTATGCCATGGAAGACAGCAGTGCCACAAGCTTGGATGCCTTTAACACATCTCCAGAGGCAAAGGGCAGGAGAAAGGAGATGTCTGTAGTGAAATGGGCTGGTTTTTAGTGTGTCAGGAATATCCATTGATGTAGTATTATGTAGAGCAGGGATGTCTGCCTTTGGGGATCTCGATTCAGAAGATAGGCACAGAAAGAATCTACACGCACTGAGGTAGAACTTCTGATATTGACTGGCCATGGTAGGACAGGAGCATACACAGAACAATCTATCCTCATCAAGCCAAGGGGTGGGCTGTTGTACATTCCCCCTCTGGCTATAAAATCTTGGTGTTCTGAAAGTTTAGTATTAAAGCAATACTCCAGGATAGGGTCCACGTTAACCTATTTCAGAGACCCTGCCTGCATGTATCCAGTTGAGGATGTCTGGGCACCCCTGAGGCTCGCTCATTGCTGAGTTCTTCATTGTCTGCATGGAAGCTGAGTAGTGAGTTAGTGTGAAAAGAATACTGAGTTAAACATCTGTCATTTCCATGAGAATTGTTCTTGAAGGAGCATGAAAAGGTTGACGTTGATATTGGCCCTGGTGATTAGTTTCATGACCATCAAGCCATCACACTGCAGCTGCAGAAGATTCTTACAAAGGATTGCGGGGGATGGGGGGTGGGGGGGAGGGGGCGTTGGAAAGCAAGATTGGATCCTTGTGCAATTTAAAGACCCATGGAACCTTAGTAGGATAGTGAACAGTGCATTGAGCTGCAAACTGAAAGACTAGTGGTTCAAACTCATCATTGCTCCACTAGAGAAAGAATTGGCTGTCTCCTGTGAAGTTTCACAGTCTCAGGAACTATATGGTACATTTTTACTGTTTTTTAGAGTTGCTGTGAGTCAGACTCAATTTGAAGATAATAGGTTTGCTGTGGTGCAGGCAGTCTGCAAAGCACTAGCATCTTGGAGCTTTACAGACACTCAGTGAAATATGGAGGGCAAACAGTAAAACGTCACTCCACAAATGAGAAAACTGAGGCCAGTACTTAAAAGACAAGTTTCTTACTCAAATGGTAAAACCAGAAAAGTAAAAAGATTTGACTTTATGATCAATGCTAAGCTGAACATTGGCCTATCATTTAAGCATATAGTCTTAGCCTTTTTACCTCAGGGTCTATGAAACAGGGAGAACATTTTAAGGCTATGAAAGAATTAGATAAAGTAACACACATTTCAACCCTACATCTGGCACTGCTAGCTTACCCTGCTCAACTTTTATGTCCTCATAGGGGTCTGTGTCAGGGCAAGTGGGCAGAGGACTTGTGCTGAAAAAAATCATTATGGTTGCTCACAGAGTCTATCTCTAATGTGTTGATGTACTATTGGTAGTTTTTTCTCTTGATGGGCATTTGTTTCAGTATTTTTGCAGTTGTGACTAGTGTTGTTATAAGCATCAGTGTGCATCTATTCATGTCACAGTTTTATTTCTTTAGGATGTGTAACAAGAAAGATTGCCGGGTCATAAGGGCTTTGACCAACATTTTAAGAATGTGTCATACCTTTTTCTGTAGTGATTGCACTATTGGAACACGCCTACAAGCAGTGCTCCTGACTGTTAGTTTGTCTTACTGTGGTGTCTTGTGTCTTCCTGTCTTGCTGCAAGCTGTCACTATTTTCAAATACTCACCGGATCTCTGAAAGTAAACAGATTTCAACAGAGCTGGTCTAAGAAGAGACTATGAAAAAAAAAAAAAAGCTGTTCATCTAAGAGGAATTAGGCATTAAAGACCTTATAAATAGCATAGAAACATTGTCAGATACAGAAAACCTCATGAATAATAGCAGGGCATTGTCAGAAATAGTGCCAGAAGATAAGTGCTTCAGGCGTAAAGGCACTCAACATATGAATGAGGAAGAACCGCCTTCTCAAATTAGAGTAGACCATAATGATGTGGATGCTTTGGAACCCTCATTTGCTGATGGGGAATGACTCAAAATGAGAAGAAACATCTGCCAATGTGGACCATATATACTCAGGTATAAGCCGACCCGAATATCTAATTTTAACACAAAAACTATTAAAAATGTGTTGAGAAACTTTGTATATACATGAGTATATATAGTATTTCCTTCCTTCCTTCCATCTTTCCTTCCTTCCTTCCCTTTCTTTCTCTTTCTTTCTTCCTTTTTTCTTTCTCTTTGTTCCTTTTCTTCTTTCTTTCTTTCTTTCTTTCTTTCTTTCCTTCCTTCCTTCCTTCCTTCCTTCCTTCCTTCCTTCCTTCCTTCCTTCCTTCCTTCCTTCCTTCCTTTCTTTCTTTCTTTCTTTCTTTCTTTCTTTCTTTCTTTCTTTCTTTCTTTCTTTCTTTCTTTCTTTCTTTCTTTCTTTCTTTCTTTCTTTCTTTCTTTCATCACTGCCTTGGTGGGAGTAGGAAGACCAGCCTTGCTCCTGGAGAGGTCCTGCTGGATTTGCACCGTCAACCCTGTGGGCCACAGTTCTGCACACAACCACTGCACCACGAGGGCTCAGCTTATATATGGTATTTTCATCGGTAAAGACACATTTTGTTATCTTAAATGATAGGTCTTGTGTCTGGGTATATTTGCCTGTAGATTCCAAAATGGCACCAGTGTTACCGTACCTGCTCTAGTTTTTGAGATGCAGAACTTTTTGGATGACTTGTTAAGAACATGTTCAATTTTGCTACTTCATGTTAGTTTGAGTGCATAGATTATTTCAATAAACTTGTCCTAGATTTTAAAACTTGGAGGACAGTTTTTCATAGTATTCTGTTCATTTTGTTTCACCTGGTTTTGTGGGATATCCCCTATTTGATTTCTTAAGTTTGTTATTTGCATCCTCATATTTTCATTTGTTAAATTTGTTGGTGATGTGGATTTTTTTAATCCTTTCAAAGAACCAAGTTAAAAAAATGATTTTATTGGGGACTCATACAACTCTTAGCACAGTCCATACATACATCTGTTGTATGTCAAGCACGTTTATGCATCTGTTGCCCTCATCATTCAGAACATTTGCTTTCTACTTAAACCCTTGGTATCAGATCCTCATTTTCTCTCTCCCTTTCTTGCTCTCCCCTCCCTCATGAGCACTAGATAATTTATAAATTATTAGTATTTTGTCATATCTTATACTGTGCAGTGTCACCCTTCATCAATTTCCCTGTTGCCCGTACCCCAGGTAGGAGATTATATGCAGATCCTATAATCAGTTTCCCCTTTCTACCCCACCTTCCCCCCATTCTCCCAATATCATTGGTCCTGATGGGCTCTTCTGTCCTGGATTTCCTATGTTTCTGGTTCCTGTCTGTACTAGTGTACATCTTCTGGTCTTGCCGGATTAGTAAGGTAGAATTGGGATCATGATAGTGGGAGAGAGGAAACTTTGATGAACTAAAGGAAAGTTACATGTTACATCATTGCTACACTACACCCAGACTGGTACATGTCCTTCCCGCAAAGCCCAAAGATGGACTTTGGGTCCCTACACTGCATTTGCAATTATATAATTTTTCGTTCTTTAATATCTGATCCCTTCAACACCTTGTGGCCACATAAGCTGGTGTTCTTCCATGTGAACTTTGTTGCTTCCGAGCTACATGACCACTTGTTTACCTTCAGATCTTTAAGATCTCAAACTACATCTTTTGATAGCTGGGCACCATAAGCTTTCTTCACCATATTTGCTTATGCACACTTTTGTCTTTAGCAATCATATCAGGAAGGTGGTCACACAGTGATATGACTTTTGTTCTTTGATGCCTGATAGCTTGATCTGACCCGAGGATCAGTCAACGTAGGTTCCTGAAAGGGGGACTGGAAATGGAGAGGGCCAGAAACGCGAGAAATGGAGACAAGACAGGATTCTGATCAAGTCTCGTGTATTGAGCCAAAAGGCAGGGTTAATATAGGCTAGCAACAGGAAGGAGAGGTACATCTTATGGAAATAAGGGGTAGGGATAATCAGCCAATCATACACAAAGCTTCAAAGAAACGGGGGGAGGGGCAGGGGGGATGGCGGGAAGTAGTTCTCAAAAGGTTCGCATGCTAATTAGGTAAACTCAACAGGTCCGCATGCTAATTAGGTGAACCCATGGATTCAAAGGTTATCTTGCCCGCAAGCCATTACAATACAAAAGGTCAATAAAGGGGTCACTGAGGGATGGGAACAGCATTCGACTTCCCACAATAGCTGATCCCTTTGACACCTCCTGGTCACACAGGCTGGTGTGCTTCTTCCATCTGGGTTTTGTTGCTTCTAAACTAGATTGCTCCTTGTTTACTTTCAAGCCTTTAAGACCTCCAGGAACTATCTTTTTGTGATAGTTGGACACCATCAGCTTTCTTCACCACTTTAGCTTAAGAACACATTTTTCTTCAGTGATCTTGTTGGGAAGGTGAGCATCATGAAATGCCAATTTAATGGAACACACTGTTCAAAGGACCAACTTTTAATCTGCTTGATTTTTCTATTTCTCTCACTGTGCTCCATTCCTTAAACCTTCTCTCCCCCTCCCCCCACTTTTTGATCATAGACTTATTTTGAATTTGGTTGCTGCTCCTTTTTTAATTTGATTTAAAGAACTTTTTTTTTTAAATTAAATAGCGTGTTATTAAATTTTATATATTTAATTTTGGGGGGTGAAATTTTTATTGTTGATTTCTAATTTTGCTGAGAAGTTGTTTGCTATTATTATTTCAATGTTTTAAGATTTGCAAGGGTTAATACATTGCTTAAAACATGTTCCAATAAAAAAAATTTTAAAAAAACATGGAGAATGTTCCATAAATCCTGGAAATTACAGAAAAAGTTCTGGAAATAATATATATTGTGCTCTCGTATGGAATATTCTGTATATGTCATTGAGGTTCCATTACAGTTTTCACTGTTCAGTTCTTATGTATATTTGCCGGGTCTCTTTCTGGTTCTGTCTTTAATTGAAAGGGTTATTAAAATCTTATACTAGTATTATGGGAGCTGTGGTCGTGTAGGATTAGTAATCAGGCTGCTAATCACAAGGTCATCAGTTAGAAACCACCAGCCACTCTTTGGGAGAAAAATAAAGTTTTTTATGCCCGTAAAGAGTAACGGTTTCCGGCTGAGCTCTGGTGGCGTAGTGGTTGTGCGCGGGACTGCGGCCCACTGGGATGGAGGTTCAATTCCAGCTCACAGGAGCAAAGGCTGGGCCTCCTACTCCCACCACCGGAGGGCAGTGATGCCTAAAAAAAAAAAAGAAGAATAACAGTTTCATAACCCCATGGAGACAGTTCTATCCTGCTTTACAGAGTCACCATGAGTAATAATTGACTTAGTGGCAGTGAGTGAGTTATTTTAGATACCTCCTGGAGTGAGTTTAAAAGGGGTTGTTTTCTTAAAGGGGCAATTTAACAGTGAACTGTATAAATGTTTCCTACAGAAATGTTTGTTCAGTAGAGCAAGGCTATAAGACAGCATTTTTAGGGAATTAGAATGTTAGAAATAGGCTAAAATTTAAAAGCGAAATAACCTTCAATATATTTGAAAAATTTGAGTTGTGTGAAAAGTACTTTTCCATTTTTCCTATATACAGCAAATGGCTATAAATATCAGATTTTCTGATTTTTCACCCCATCACAAAATTTGTGTCAAATTCTCTATGGATTTTTATATTATCTCCCAGGACCATAAAGGATTATGATGATTCTAAAGTGAGCCAGGGACACATTAACCATTGGCATATTAATAGATTTTGAGTTTATGCTTATTAGTCCTAATCTGAGAGCAATTTATTTATATTATATGGCACTACTTGAAATTTGTCCTTAGAATAAAGTGACCAGATTTTAAGCGGGACACCATTGACCAGAGGTGGGGATGGTGTTCTTGATTAAAAATTTGGTCTATATGGAGCAACAGAATTGTTCGTAGAAAGCAAAAATAATATTGTAATATATTTAATTTAAAACTGCTGCGGGATGCGGGACAAATTGTTAAAAACCAGGATGTCTGGTCACCTTTCCTTAGAAGTTATGACAGAAGACGTGATTGCTATAGCAAAACGTGATGAAGAAATTAGATGGTGCATTGGTTATCAGGAAGAATAGCCTCTGAGGACTTAAAAGACTAATCTTAAAACAAGCAGCCTTCTAAGCGAAGTGACTGCCAACTCCACATAGAAGATACATACCAACCTGTATTATACCAGAATTGTAAGCGATAAAGTGTAATACTAGATAAGAGAATTGCTTTAGAGCTTATATTTGAGCATCCAGATTGCAGAAGACTATGGATTAGAATAAAAGTCCAATATTTATTTGCAGGGTCCCCACATCCATGAATCCATTCTCACCATTGACTAGGCATGTGAATCACCTTACTGTCAAATAGAGGATACAGGAAAGTAGATTAATGCAAATGTAGTTTGTTTAAACTTTAACACTTTGTAATTTGTTCTTTTTACCTATTTGTAGTTTGTTCTAGTTTTCATTTCCTGCTTCCCGACAGAGTTTTTCTTTGTTATGTAGTTGTAGTGGCTTTGGGGGGGTGGGGGGCATATGATTATAACTTACATGAAATTCAGGAAAGATAATCTATAGAGACAATAACTAGATTGTTTTGTAGGATTATGAAAGAAATTGAGGAGAAATAGGGAGCTAATAATATGAATACAAGAATGACAACCGCATAATTTTTTAAAGATATTTAAACCATTCAATTGTATATGAAATCTATACTAATAAAGCAGTTAAATTTTAAAATGAAAATTCATTTTCCATCTGTGGTTCATTTTCCTTTCCATGTTTATATGAGAATCATTGCTAATTTCTACAACATGTCTTTGTGATACATACATACACACACACACACACACACACACACACACACACACATATATGGCATCACTGCCCTCTGGTGGTGGGAGTAGAAGGGCCAGCCTTTGCTCCTGTGGAGCTGCAGCTGGAATTGAACCTCCATCCCAGTGGGCCACAGTCCCGCGCACAACCAATGCACCACCGGGGCTCAGCCCTATATCTTGCGCACAACCACTATGCCACCAGGGCTCAGCCCTATATCTTATATTTCAATTGGTGTGCAGGGAAATGTTTTTTGACATGTGGATAGACTGATGTAACCATAACCATTATCAGGATAGAGAACATTTCTATTGCTCCCATAAGTCGGTTATACTGTCCATGTGTTTTTAGTCCTTCTCTCCCACCTCAAACTTGTGACAACTACCTATCTTGTTCTTCATCTCTGACTGTAGTTTTATCTTTTCTAGAATATTGTATGAGTAAAATTATATAGTATGTGTGTAATGTATGCATTTCATACTTAGCACATTTTGATATATATTAACTTTTTCTGTTGAATATTCCGTTGTATGGGTGCAGCATAATGTGTTTAACTGATCATATCTTGACGGCCATTTAAAAAAATTACTTTTATTATATACATAGTTGTAACTGCATCAGATTTTTTCTTCAAGTGCAAATGAGGCAAGAGACAGCATTTCTGTGATCTCTAATACAAGTCTTGAAATAATTTGTCTTTTGGGAGGAATTCCATTTTTTTAGTTAGTTGGGTTTTAATACATAAATCATTCCATATTTCAACCATGTCAAGGAGAGTTGTACAGTGCGACCACCATGAGTTTTCAACCATTCTTTTGCTGCATGTATTCCTTAATAGGGTCTTCCTTTTATTCCCCTCCTCAGCCTGCTGTACCTCCTCCATCCTCCTCATTCTACTTACTGTCTCTTAGGTTATAGGAACAATCCGGGTTCATATACCAAAAATGGAAAAACATACAGCAGCTTGAAGTGGGTGACCTCCATTGACATAACACCTGTGAGATACATAATAATATGAACAAACAAAAACTGAAGAAAACAATAACAAACCAAAAATATAGAAATTATGGAAACCAGATCAAGTCCACAGTGCATCATAGTGGGGAATCTCCTGACAAAGTTTTAACTATTCATGTTCTCTCCGTTAGTGACCACTTTACTCTCCTCCCTCAAATTTAGATAAGGAGGCTTATTTCCTGTGTAGTTCTACAAATGAATCTTTGGCTCTTTCTGTCATCTCTTGCTTTTATCCACACGGGTTCTCACAAATTTGACTCTGTTATGCATCCTTCCTTTGACTTTGGATTATATGGATTCAAATCCTTTGGTGATTGATGGTGTGCTTCTTCCATGTGGACATAGTTGACATCATTCTGAGAGGGCTCTTTGTTTGGAGACAAACTTTTCCGACCCCAGACGCCATCTGAGAGATGGGCACGCACATTTTGCTATAGTACCCATATTTTCTGTGTTACCTTCCTGAGGGATAAGTATCAAGTAGGGCCTCATGAGGATACCAACAGTGCTTCATAGTAAAGAACATTTTGCTCAATTGTTCTATCATAGGTCCTTGCGTAAGGGGCTGGTTTTTCCTTCTGATGTGGTTTTTAGCACATGTTTCGTCATTATGTACAGGATCTGGCTGAGACATAGGTTTTATATGTTTACATGGACTGTTCACAGAAGGGTGGTATCCTTCTATCTATTGTCCTGCTGTCTGATGTCAAAGCAAATTCTAGTTATAGTCATCTGGGAGAGAATGTGTTGATTTATTTTAAATGCTATATAAAACTCCATTTTGAATTGGAAAAAAATGTTTCAAGACAGTTCTCTTTGATAGTTCCCGTATTACTGCTGCGACTGTTTTGGTGGTTCAAGACACATGTATTAGATGATCTAGCAAGAGATGTTATGAGGACAAGCTTTAAAAAAATCTGTTTTCAGGTACATGTTTTCTTCCCTTGACAGGTCTTCATGGTAAAACTGTCATCCTGTCTTCTTGAAGGGTATTTTTGGGGATGTTTTCAAATTTAGACTATTAGAAATAGAGGAACTATATAAATGGTTTTCCATATTAACAGTGTGTCCACGTTAAAAATGTGTGTGATTTCCAATTGCTTCATCTGTTTGTCTGCTCTTGAACTGCAGTTGTAGGTTACCTATTTTCCTATGCACTTATGATTTCTAGTAGTTTTAAGTTGCATTTTTACAATGAGGAAGACTTCTTTTTGGACGAAGACTTTAACAGTGTATTTGCATATTTACCACCATTGATCTGGTGAAGTGTCGGTTCATATCTTTTGCCAATTATGCAGTGCTATAATTGGATTTGATTTATAAAGTTTTGAAATTGGGCATTGTGCTTCTTCCTGTCTTTCAAATTTTTTTTATTTTATTTTGGGAGTTTCATTTAGACTTTTCATATGTATTGTAGGATCAGTGTATGAATTTCTTAAAACATTTCTGGAGAAAATAATTTCATGTATAAACCATCAGAGTGGAGTATTTGCAGCTTAACCATTCAGTCTTTTATCAGTAGATATATGTATATATATTAACCATGTACACTAGTATCTATAATTGTTGATGCATTTAGAAACTTATCGACATGTGTGCATGTATATACATTCTACTAAATTTGAGTTCATACTGATCCCTTTCCTCTTCTAATTTAGTACTTTGGTGATTATTCTAGGCAAGTTTTTAAAATATATCTTGACTACTATAGTTGTTTTGAAAATGTTTCTGGAGTCTGTTGCTGTCTGCTAATGCCAGTGGATTTGTCTTTAATTTGCAGATAGCATAATTGAAGTTAATTTATACTTTCAGTGGTTATTTTCTTATCTTTAGGTCTTCAGGCACTGAATGTAAGCATTTAACACATGTTAGCACTGCTTACCTATGCTACATTTTATTCCTAATTCTTCTTAAAAAGTTGATGAATTTTTAATCATTGTTTTTTTGTTTTTGTTTTTTTGCATCACTAGTCATTGTTTTTTTATTTTGGGTTTTTTTTTGGGAGGGGGGGCACGCATCACTGCTCTGGTGGTCGTGGGAGCTACCCAGCGCGGCTCCTGAGAGCTGCCGCTGGATTTGAACCACTAAGCCCATGGGCTGCAGTCCTGCACTCAACCACTTAAACCACCAGGGCTCAGCCCGACTTTTTTTTTTTTTTTTTAAAGCATGTAGTATCCCTGTACATTTACTGAGTCACGTTGTTTCTTTTGGGTTTTTTTTGTTTTTTGAGTCACATTCTTTCTTTCTTTTTTTTTTTTTTTTTAATATTTTCAGGTAACCATATCAACCATAATCACCTTTATAATGTCGCTGTCTAATAACAAGGCTATTTAGGAAATAAACCCCCTTTTTTAATTTATTTTTTATTTTTTATTATTTATTAGGCATCACTGCCCTCTGGTGGTGGGTGTAGGAGGCCCAGCCTTTGCTTCTGTGAGTTGGAATTGAACCTCCATCCCAGTGGGCCGCAGTCCAGTGCACAACCACTATGCCACCAGGGCTCAGCCTCACATTATTTCTATACACGAGATTTCCTTAAGTGTCACACAGCATTTCTCAGTATATCTTTTTTCATGCTTTTTTCTTTGGATGTTCTGTGTTGGCTTTTCTCTCTCTCTTTCCCCCCCCTTTCTTGGCTTTTTCAATTAATTTTTTTTTTATCTTCTGAGTTTTTACCAACAGATTTCTTAATTTGTGGGTTTGTTTTCTTGACCCTTATTAGTACCACTTAGTACACATTAGTTTTCCTTTTTTCCCCTACTGCATAGTTTTCCATTACATAGTTACATTTTTACATAGTTACATTTTGTGTTTCTAGACATTTAATAGCTATACAAAAAGAGATATACATATCTTAGTTTACTCGAGATGTGTAGGGTGTATTTGATTTTTGTTTCTCTTTTAAATTAGTTCTATTTTTATCTTTCATAGATATGCCTTCTTTTCTGTAGTCTTATTTCCTTAGAGTTGTCTCGTAACTCTCAATCATTGCAAAGAGACTAGTCATTGTTGATAGTTTAATGTTAAGCCCATCTAGATTTCTCTGTGAATACTACATTCTGTAGATACTTTATATATTTGACTTCACTAATAGGCCATATGCCTTAAACATGTAAAGATCTGTTCTTATTAAGTAGTCTTCGAGTGTAAATATAGACAAGTTACATAATTAGCCTACTAGTAAGGATAATGAGGCTTACTGAGGCTAGGCATAAAAGTGTATTCTAGGGCTGAGCCCTGGTGGCATAGTGGTTGAGTGCGGGACTGTGGCTCAAAGGGTTGATGGTTCCAATCCAGCAGCAGCTCTCCAGGAGCAAGGTTGTGCTGCCTACTCCCACCAGACCAGTGATGCCACACACACAAAAAAAGTGTATTCTAAATTTTGTAGTAATATACTATTATCTAATTGAGGCAGTGTTTTTGTAGGTTCTCTGACAATTTTTCAAAAAAAATCCATAGCCATGTATTTTTTTATGTACTAGTAATTTCAGGAAATAATATTGTAGCGGCTCTTAGAAAAAGTAGCTTCAAATCTAATGGAGAATTCCAAATTGCTAGGTGACTAACTTTTTTTCCACGTAAAAAAATACATATAGAAAAAGTAAATAAAGGCTGAGCCCGGTGGTGTTGTGGTTGTTTGTAGGACTGGAGCCCACTGGGTTGGTGGTTCAAATCCTTTAGCAGCTAACCAGGAGCAAAGCTGGGTCTCCTACTCCCACCAGAGGGCAGTGATGCTGAAAACAAAAAGGAAAAGTAAATAAATTTATATTTGAAGAAGTACAGCTAGAGTGCTCTTTTAGATATAAGGTAGGAGAAATTTTGTTTCTCATACTTAGAACATGTTTATCAATAAGGCAAATCCCTGGAGCATGAGACTAAGCTTGGTGGAAAGTCTGTGGTATAAAGAGGAAGACCCAGACCCTCAATGAGAGGGAATTCAACATCAGGCTCAAATGGCAATAGTTCTGAGATTAGCACGATGTTTCACTCTTTTGTTCCATAATACTGTCAAGGTGAGTTGGAACCGAATAAAGGACCATTAGTTAAATATATATGTAATCTACATTTTATTATTTCATTTAAAAATAGTTTTCTCCTTTTTTTCTCTCTTAAATAACAGATTGCCTTTGAAGTGGTTTTAAAAGTTTTGAGTTATACAACACATCATTCTTTTGCTGCTTCCTGGATAGACCTCTCTCCAGCAATGATTACTTCGGAGTTACCAGTGTTACAGTAAGTATTGCAGTCTTCTTATTTAAAGTGAGTGAATGAACGAGTGAATATGTTTCTTTATAAAAAATGCTATCTTAGGTGACACATGTCACATACAAGGACATGTTAAGGTGGGGAGTTATAACCATTCATGACGCCTCCTATTATATCAGTGGTCATCAAACTATTACCCAGGCTCTAAATTTAGCAAGTTGTCTATTTTATAAATGAAGCTTTATTGGAAGAAATCATCGGTTATTTTGTTCATAGTAACTGCTCTTTGTATTGTCCAGTGGCAGACAGCAATGAGTACTTTTGATAGAGACTGTATTAGCTATATTTGCAGAGCCTAAAAAGTTTTGGTCTGAGTTTTTAAAAAATCACTTTATTGGGGGCTTGTACAACTTTTATCACAATCCATAAATCTGATTGTGTCAAGCACATTTGTTCATTTGTTGCCATTATCATTTTGAAAACATTTTCTTTCTACTTGATCCCTTGGCATATCAGCTTCTCATTTTTCCCCTCCATCATGAACCTTTGATAATTTATAAATTATTATTTTTTTCATGTCTTGCACTGACTGATGCCTCCTTTCACCCACTTTTCTCTCCCCCTGGGAGAGGGCTATATGTAGATCATTATGATCGATTCCCCTTATCTCCCCCTACTTTGTCCTTACCCTCCCTGGTATGGACACTCTCAATATTGTTCCAGAGGGGTTTATCTGTCCAGTATTCCTATCTGTACCTATGTACATGCTCTGGTCTAACCAGACTTGTAGAATTAGGGTCATGATAGTGGGGCATGGGGGGTGGGGAGGAAGCATTATGCTATCCTGCACCCTGACTGATCCATCTCCTCCCCGTAACCCTTCTGTAAGGGCATGTCCACAGATGAACTTGGGTTTCCACTCGTACTCCCCATCATTGACAATGAAAGAAATTTGGTCTGGGTCTTTGATGCCTGATAGATGATCCTATCGATACCTTGTGATCACACAGGCTGGTATCTTCCATGTGGACTCTGTTGCTTCTTGACTAGATGACTTCTTGTTTTCTTCAAGTTTTTAAGATCCCAGTCTAAGTTTTTACAAGTTTGTGGATATGTGTCCCATATCTAACTCTTTCTATATTCTCCATTAAGATTTTTGTTCCCATAGTTTGACATTTTTGTGCTGTTATGGTAGCCAGGGGTTATTTAGGGAACATAAATGTTATCCTTTCAAATGACATCTTATTGAATTTATTGGAATTATAAGACAACTTTAGAAGTATTATTTTGAATTACTTGAAAAATGTAGTCATTGTAATTATAGAGAGAGCCCAAGTGGTGTAGTGGTTATGAGTTGAACTATCTGCATGGTTGGCAATTTGAAACCACCAGTAGCTCAGCGGGAAGAAAGACTGGGCTTTCTACTTCTGCAGATAACACACAGGGTAGGGTGCTTCTACAAGCCAGCATTCACTCAGTGGCAGTGAGAGAAGAGTAATTATAGGGTGGATACTTTTTCTGTCATAGCTTCCATCATGATACAAATCAGGAGTCTACAAATTTTGATCTAATATAAAAATGATTTGAATGTAATCATTGTTATCATTGTTCCAGTTCATTCATATAGTTCTTTTCTGAGACATTGTAGCAACCTTCTAATTGGTCTTTTGTCCTTCATTTCTTTCAGAGTGCTAAGATAAAATGCTGTCCCTGTCTTTTCCATGCCTGAGATCAATATTTGGTATCTTTTTTTCCAAATACAGAAGACATAATTTGTATTCTTCTAACCTAGCTTATAACTTTTAATGTATTTATAATTTAACAATGTTGGCATTCCTACTACATACTATTTTCTTTGTATCTTTTATTTCCTTTTGTTTGTTTTTATCCTGCCTTCAGTACCTATAGAATTCTACCCGTACATGACAAAATCAATAAGAAGCTCATTATGGCTATGTTGCCTCCATAAGGCTGTCTTAACCAGCTTTAGTTGGGATGGTTGCTCTCACTCTAATATGCTCTGATAATATAATGGCTATTGTGTTTGTCTCTAACATCATACTTACTATGTTGCTTTATTTTTCAACAGTTTGTTAGGAAGGGAAGGCAGGGAGGGAGGGGGAAAATGAGAAGGTGATACTAAGGGCTCAATTAGAAAGAAAATGTTTTGAGAAGAATGATGGCAGCAAATGTATAAATGTGCTTGACACAATATATGTATGTATGGATTGTGATGAGTTGTAGGAACCCCCATTAAAATTATTTTCTAAAAAAAAAGGAGCAATGGGCTGAGCCCCGGTGGCGTAGTGGTTGTGCGCGGGACTGTGGCCCACTGGGAAGGAGGTTCAATTCCGGCTCCCAGGAGCAAAGGCTGGACCTCCTACTCCCACCACCAGAGGGCAGTGATGCCTGAAAAAAAAAAAGGAGCAACAAAACAAGAGAGTAGGTGCATAGCTATGGCTGTGCCAGTTTGCTAAAAGAAACAAGTACAGGCTCCGGTGGCGCAGTGGTTGTGTGCGGGACTGTGGCCCACTGGGTTGGCGGTTCAAATCGAGCAACAGCTCTCCAGGAGCAAGGCTGGGCCTCCTACTCCCACCAGAGGCCAGTGATGCCAAAAAAAAATACCAAACAAACAAATACATAGATTGCTTTTGAAACCCTCTTTGTTTCTGTTTCACCCCCTAAGATGTGTACCTTTATGCCTTTTTATTAGCCGGTTCCATTCACACTAGTTCCTAGGTTCTGAATAAATAGCTACTTGTTGAAATATAGAACAGGTTGTAGCTAAATAGAGATTATACTTAAAGGAAGGTTAATTTGGCACCATGCTATTATATTCGGCTTTGCTAGTAACTGGTTATTTGTTGGATAAAAAGGAAAACCTGTGTTACATGTCTATAGGTACTGTGTAGTGTGATCTGGGAGATAAATGAGCTTTCATTTACGTCTATTTGATATAGCATTTGTTTATTGCCTATGCATAATTTTGTAATATGTTTGCTGCATTTGTTATACTTATTTCTATTTTCAGTATAGAGTTAGCAACATTTCTCTTGGTATTTTTAAATTGTAGTCCTTATCTGAAATTCAGTATACATTGTAAATTTATACCCAGGATCTTCTCTAAAATAAATAATGAAAGTTATGATCGAGAGTGTTAATATTCAGCTTAGTAATCGATTTTAGAAATGTCATTCTCTTGATGTTTAATTAAATACTATAATCACTGATGAATTTGCTTTCAATGTGTTATTTTCATAGTAAGCATTGTCCTAATGTTCTATCTGCTTATACCGGAAGTTTGCTTGGCTTTGTGGACAATCAACTTGTAGAATAAGCTCAGTCCTTGTTGCCATAACTTTATGAAGAAAGATATTAATCAAGTAATTCCAAACTCCATTTGGGGTTATGCTAGAAAAATAGAGGTTCTTAAAGAATTTTACTATGCTTCTTAGTTTTATCAATTTTTCTAAAGATTAAGTTCTAAAGTAGGGGTTTGTGTTGAATAAAGAATAAGTGAATAGAATATTAGTTCCAGACTGGAACAATGATGTATAGAGAGAAGTTGAGGTAGGAGGAAGCATAGTATGGGTGAAGATGTGACATAATGCATTTCCCCCCCCCTCGAAATCAAGGAATTGGGGGGGGGAGGGGCATAATAAGCCTTATGTATAGATCAACCAAATGTTCTTCTTCAGACACTTACTGTAATAACAGCCCTTTTTTCCTGGCCCTCAGAACCAGGTCAGAATTTATAAATTAAAAGGACACAGTTTGTCAGAATGCCAAATACCCTTCAAAACTTGGTCACACTGCCTATAAACATTGGAGGTCTCCAGGCTTCTTTCACTTCTGTCCTGCTGACTATAAATTTAATAGTTCCTTCTACCTCAGTATACTAGATAGAAGCTCATATGTTTCCATCCTCTTGATGCTGACTTTCTGGCACTGGCTACTCCCTTAGGTGGACAGCTTCACAATGAATGATACGATATAAGGAAGGAGGCTTGACTACTTTTCCGTATGGAACTTGTTTTGTCACAAGGAACACGTATCGTATAGAAAACTACTTGATATGGCTCTTCTAGCCATAGTCTTTGTAAGCCCGACCAAATAAGTAGGTGGAAATAGGGTGTATGGAATTCTAATGTGGTTATTGCCCAATTTTGCTATTACTTTGGCTATAAAATGAGTGATCTCAGAAGCAGAAATTGGGACTCAGACTGCCACCAAGAAAGAAAACCTAAATATGGTGTTTGTCCTTTGGATTTTGAGTTTTCTATGCACCAAACTTCTTCCATCCAGGAGACAGCTGTGGCACCAAGGAGAACCAAAGAAGTCAGGCAGCAGCACCAAGATTCATAGCACAGGATACAGTGACAGGCCTTCTAGTTCACAAAGGTAGTAAAGCCATTGGCCTCCAGGATTGCTTGTAGTAAGGGGTTACTTGAGGTACTTAATTGGGGGAGTTTGGTTGCTGACTCTAGAATTAGAGCTGAACACTTTTGGGCTGAGACTTTTGGCACAATATCTTGCCCTTTGGGCCTTTATATGCAGCACTAACTGAAATTTGTAACATTGCCCAAGCAGGGCAGAGTCCAGCGTGAGGCTTAGGACCAGAAAGATGTTTAATTGTAGACATGACTGAGAAGAGACTTGTCTAAAAGAGCTGTATCCTGAGCATTTCAGATTTTGAATTTTAGCCTGCTAACTTCATTAATGAAACCCATAATCATGAGTATTGTCTGTGAATTCCATATGGCCACTACAATAACTTCAAATCACAGAGTGCTTGATGAGGGTTGGTTGTTTTCAGAAGGTAAGGAAGGCATATCTGACCTCCATCTTAGGAATGAGCTTTGGACTGATGTTGAGTTTGATTCTCCTTCCCCCTTGTGAAGTAAAAGGAGGTCAGATGCTGCCCCCACATAATTTCTACATGTGTCACTCTATCAAGAACAGTTACTTGGGCATGTTTCTTCTTCATAAAGAACCTTTATTGGGACCATATTAAGTAGTCATGACGAGTCTCTCCTAAAATCAGTTCTTTTCTTTATTTACATCATTAGCATAAGCTGAGATATGTCTTGGAGCATATGTCTATAGAGAAGAGAGACAACCTCCAAAACCCACTGCCATTGAGTCATTTTCTATCCATTGTGACCTTAGGGCAGGGTAGAAGCGTTACCACGGTTTGCACAACCGTAACTTTTACAAGAGTGGAAACGTTCCTCTTTTCCCCTGGCGCGGAGCCTCTGGTTGTTAACAGCCCAGTGCATAGCCATTATACTACCAGGGCTTCTTCAGAATACTTAAATTACTCAGGAAAGTTTGACAGCTTTATCCCTCAGGATGCAACAACTAAGAACAAATTATTATTTTTTTATTTTTATTTTTTTTGTGTGTGTGGCATCACTGCCCTGGTGGTAGTAGGTAGCCCAGCCTTGCTCCCGGAGAGCGGCTGCTGAATTCGAACTGCCAACCCTGTGGGCCTCAGTCCTGCACACAACCACTAGGCCACCAGGGCTCAGCCCAAGTTATTTTTAAAAAGAGTAAATCTCACAGGCTACTCCCTGGTCTTTGGCCATAAGTTATTTACATGCTTAAAATTTGGTTTATTTTTTTCCTTTTTATACTTTAACGTATAGCTATTTGATTGTCCTGAAGTGAGTTTAATGCAATTTCCTAATATATTTATCCATTACGGTTAGTATTATAATTTAAACCACATTCAGTCTGTTATGTAACCGACATTTTTTTCCCAGGATGAGGCCACTCAAAGCTCTTGGCTTCACTCTTTTAGCAATTCGGTATAATTGAGCTAAGAGAAAATAAGCTCTTTTGAGGCATGAATATAATTTTTGTATTTCCTTCATTGTGTAATCCTTGTAGTATTTTCTTTGCTTTAGGCTACTATTTTTCATTCTCTTCTTTTTTGCATAAGTACTTATACTATACTGCCCCAGATTGCCAGGAACAATATGAATCTTCTCCCTAGTCTGCTTACATTCATTAGCTAGAATTTCTTGCTTGGAAAGCATTTCTGTCAGTAGCTCCCATAGCAATCATTGTCCTGGGTCCACTGTATCAAGTAGGGCTAAGAAAATAAGTGGAGGAAAAAGAAGAAAAAACTCCCCAACTTTTAGGCATGGGAACTGTGGGGAAGAATTATACTGTCATATACCCTCATATATATCCAGTCCTATAGGTCATTTTTACTAAAGATAAATTAACAATGGCTATAGCAGAATGTTAACATGGAACTTCCAGAAACTGAAGCCAGATTCAGAAGAAATTGTACATTAAGGGTTATCATTGCTAATTGTAGATGGATTGGGCTGAAAACAGAGAATTCCAAAGGATATTCTCATCATACTTATTTAATTTATTTGTGTAGCAACTAACCCAAGAAGGTGGACTATATGAAGAAGATTGCAGCATCACAATTGGAGGAAAGTGTTATTCTGAAAGCAAGGAAAAATTGAAGCACAGAATGATAATTATCAGAAATGCAGCCTTCAGTACAGTTTGCAATTCAGTGTAAAGAAAATAAAATTTCTCACAACTGGATCGATAGCCAATATGATAAATAAAGAAAAGATTGAAATTGTCATGGATTTCATTTTGCTTGGATTTGCCATCAGTGCTTTTGAAAGCAGCAAATCAAGAAGTCTACATTAAGAGCCGGCTGAGCCCCTGTGGTGTAAGTGGTTGTGTGCGGGACTGCAGCCCGCGGGCTTGGTGGTTCAAATCCAGCGGCAGCTCTCAGGAGCAGCACTGGGTAGCTCCCACGACCACCAGAGGAAGTGATTACACCCCCCAAAAAACAAACAAACAAACAAACAAACAAACACGAGTCAAAAGGCAAAGATGTCACTTTGAGGATTAAGGCACAGCGTAAGTCATTTTCAGTAGCCTCATTGTATATGAGCATTAGATATTGAATAAAGAAGTCTACAATATAAGCAATGCATGTGAATTACGGTGTTTGCAAAGAGTAATGAAAAGTGCTATGGTTTGTCAGAAGAACAAACACCTGTCTTGGAATAAGTATAGTCTGATTGTCCTTTAGAATCATGGGTGATAAGACTTGTCTCATGCATTGTGGTCTTGTTAAGAGAGACCAGTCCCTGGAAAATGGTATCATACTGAGTGAAGTTAGATGACCACATAAAATTATGAAAGCTCTCGATGAGGTAGACTGACAGCAGTAGCTGAAGCATTGTACACAAACATGATACATGTGAGGATGGTACTGGAGGCAAGCAGCACTTTGTGAAGGCTACTATGAATCACAGCTGAGACTAGACAGCAACTATTCATGTCATCTGTTGTTTATTTGCTTGACTTGAAGCCCAGATCATTGGTTAAAGCATATGAGTTGGTAAACACCCCAAAATAGGGGTAGGTTGGTGGGGGGTATCAGTAAACTCCAGCCAGAATAGAACTCTGAGTGTAGTATTGTGCTAAGATTGGAATGGCCAAATTTGGAAGCAAGGAGACCTGTGAAAGCATTGCATCATCTAGACCAGAGTCAGTAGCTACTTGACCTAAAGTGATTACATTGGAGATGAAAAGAGGGAGATAGAAAACCAGAGCTTGATCTGAGTTTTCCATTCTCTTAGTTCTGTCCAGTAGGTGACTGCAACAGTGGCCTCAACAATTGTGAGGATGGTGCAGAACCAGGCCATATTTCATTCTGTTGTACATATGAATACTGTTGAAGCTGATAGGACACCTGACAGTAGCAAACTTATAAAATTGAACATTAACCATTTTCAAGGGTTTTGGAGAATTTTTGATCACTGATTCATATCTCGAGCCTTTATTATTTCCATAGCATCTTTCCCAGGAAAATGTTTGTTGATGTGTGATTGGAAGTAGAAGGGTAGCTATGTCAGCTGTTTGTAACTGAACAAAAGAAGAACAACCTAGGTGTTTGTTATTGGGAAAATAGATATTTTAGAGAATCAATTGGTAGAAATACCATGTACTTATATGGAAAGCATTAATTTATTTGAAAATTTTATATATAGTGATTTACATCTCAACTTATGCAAAAGCATAGATACTTATGGCCAGGGTATTGATGAAACTGCTAACAATCTTTATTCTGGAAGAAAGTTTTGGATTGATAGGTGAAAAACAAAATTGTATATTTTATATTTGTTTATTTTGAGAAAATTAACTGCCACCATTTAAATTGGTTGTAATTGGCAGCGTTAGAAATAAATTGTCCTTTTTTTTGTACAGTAAACTATTTCTCAGGCACAACTTGGTTTCAAAGGTGGGTAACTTAATATATTCTGGAACTGAGATATGTAGAAGCATCAAATGTGCACTTTATGCTGTCAGTTTCAAAAACATGTTTGCTTTCTCATTTCCTGATGGCAAGAATATGAAACTCACATTATCTGTGAGATCTAACAGGACTACCACTTCATAGCTGTATAAACATACCCATGTTTATCAGCTTTTCAAAGCTTTTATTTTCTCATTTGCAAAATTGGGACAATAATTCTGTTTTATGCAAATTTGGTACATGTTTTTGAATATATATAAATTGTTATGAAACCATGGCTTATTTGGAATATGAGAGAAAGCAGTATAATTTATTGTTGTTGTTCTTTATTAGAGACAAATAAGTGAATGAACCTCTATTGCTCATAAGTTAGACACACTATTGTAAGTAAATATCATTGGAACACATTTATGTCTGTTAATATACTTATTATTTACAGCTGTATTCATGCTACATATAGCAGCAGAATTGAGTAGTAACTGTTCTGAACTTGGTTCATAAGCCTAAAGTATTTACTCCTTGGACCTTTATGGAAGTGTTCTGAATGCTAGACAAGTATTATATATGGTTTAGAATTTCAGACTATACTGGAATATTTAGAAAGAGAGTAACTTGAAGAGTGTTAGAAATAATGTGTAAAATGGCTTGAACAGAGGAGATGATAAAAGCTGGTTCCTTTGAGACTGTTTTGTTAGTAGTGATTATGGCAATTATAATGGGAAGAATGTGAGGCTAAATTAGTATGCCCAAAAGGATTTGTTTGCAAGAGGATTGAGATAATGGTTGGTATAGTTCTATGAGTTTTAAGTAGTGGACAGCATAATGGTTACAATAAAATTTTGTGTAATTAAGGCAACTACTTACTACTTTATTAATGTTTTTTTTTTTGGGGGGGGGGGCATCACTGCTCTCCAGTGGTGGGAGTAGGAGGCCCAGCCCCACTGTTGGAATTGAACCTCCATCCCAGTGGGCCACAGTCCCACGCACAACCACTATGCCACCGGGGCTCAGCCCCTAGTTTTTTAATTTTATTGCCATCAGAGAGCTCAAAGTAAGTCAATTAGATTTGATTGTAGGTGTGAATTGGGGTTGGCATTCAGGAAGCGTGCCTTAATGCAGTTAAAAATCTAAGAAGTTTGGAATGTGTTCAGCTCTGATTGGAATCATGTACATAAAAGCTCTATCTTAAATGGGTGAGATCACCAAAGCAATGGTGAATGAAAAATATAGCAGACTCTGAAGGCTTACATATTAGAAGATTAACAAGAAGAGGGAATGAGATTAAGAAAACCATTTATTGAACCATTAAAAAATAATTCGCAACAACAGCATAATTGAAATTTTTTTAAAATAAGTATAATAGTGAAATGTTTACCATTATTTGTGGACTCTTTCTACAAAAGCAGAACTTTTATGTGCAGAGTTTATTAGTAATATACAAAGATGAGTCAGAAAGTATCGCTACACATGTTTCTAAGCAATAATATTTAAATGTGAAGCCAAACTTCTGACAGCCATAAGACCATTCTGAATACATATGATGGTAATTCAGAAAATCCTGCTACAAAAGTATGGAAACCTTTATCAAGGAAAAATATCCAAATGCAAAGCTCTTGCTTCTTGATATATACACTATCTAGGTTTATGCAGTTCTGAAGGTGATACTGCTATCTCTCTAACCTGTCCCTAAAGAGTTCTGTGTTTTTCAATTTGCGTTACATCAAAACCTTTTTAGGATATTTGAGGAACTCCAGTTTTATTTCTATGAAATTTCAGAATAAAAAGTACAACTAGGCAGGAACCCAGGATGTATGGAGTAAGAGTTCCCAATGAATTTCACAAACCTTGGTAACCTGAAAAGGATGAACAGGTTCATCGTTGTGATAGAAAAAATCCCTTGCCATAACTTTCTTGGCCTTTCTTTCTCCACTGCAGGTTTTAATTTTGTGAAAGCTTTTTCTTGATAAGCTCCTGTGATCATCCTTTGAAAAGTGTTTATCATTTTCGGAATCTCCCAGATCAGTTGTCTTAAGCTTCTGAGCTGCTGGCCTCTCTATTTTGGGTGTGATTGACCCTACAGATCTCTGCAGATGCTACTCTTATTTGAACCTGTGTTAGTCCAGATAGAGAAAGAAATTCTTGGATACTTTTATGTGTATAAGAAAGAGCTTTACATGAAAGAGTGATTGTGTATTAAAACATCCTAGCCCAGTCCATGAAGTCCGTAAGTCTGATATTAACCCATTTGTTGAATAGTGGTCTGTAATTCCTCTTCAGACCCATACAATACATGCAATGGTGAGTAAAAGAAAATCACAGGCCAGTGTAAGGAAAGTCTTCTTTGGATCCTAATGTGGATCCTACTTGGCTCCTCCAGCTCCAAGCTTGGCTGCTGTCAGCATAGCTCCTTTGTCTTGTTAACGGAATGTTTGGAGGGGAAAGAGTATGCCCTTCTCAAGTGAGCTATTTATTTTCTTAATGTCTTCAAATGAGGTCATCAAACTGCAAACTGATTGACAAGTACCTCCATCCCTTCACGTGTAATAGTTTCAAATTGGTTTCAGATTGTGTAGCTATCACAGACCACAGCAAACTAAAGTAAGTGTATTATAGGGTACTTTTGTTTACAACTGTCTACTGATCACAAAAATTAGTTTAAACATGTTTTATTTCGAATAAACCTTCAGATAATAGGAACTGGAACTCCAGTAGCAATGCATTTTTACTTCTCTTGTAGAATTTAGTGAATAAATTTAATCATAAAATGTGTGCTTTTTCACTGCTGTGTAGGAGCTAGCCCTTCCTGACCTGTAAGAACTGTTAATATTTCAGGCATTTTGCAAACTGGTTAAACATAACATTATAAAAGGCTTGATTTAAAATTAAGCATTCTAAAAATGAAGTTGATAAACACCCCAAAAATTCCACTTCCTAATTGTTTTCCTTATTACTGTTATTTAGCAAAATTATCAATCTTTTTGAAAGAATCAGTAGACTACAGGAATTTGCAGCAGTACTGTATACTTTATTGTCATTTGTAAATTGTGCATAGAGTAACGTAATAAACTGAATATGCAACTTTTAAAGATCTAGTTACTAAGCATATACCAGTATACCACTACTTCTCATGATTTCATAGACTGATTAAGATTCTTCCCAAGTCTTATCTTTAAATTTTTTATATGTCTTTATTGAAGAATGAGTCTTTTTTCCCCCACTGTATTTTTCTTCTCTCTTTTTTAAAAAATTATTTTATTGGAGACTCTTACAGCTCTTACACCAATCCATACATCATTTGTTTGTTTGTTTTTTGTTTTTGGGGCATCACTGCCCTCTGGTGGTGGGAATAAGAGGCCCAGCCTTGCTGCTGGATTTTGAACCTCCAACCCAGTGGGCCGCAGTCCCATGCACAACCACTACGTCACCGGGGCTCAGCCTCCATACATCATTTGTATCAAGCACATTTGTACATATATTGCCATCATTTATTTGAAACATTTTCTACTTGAGCCCTTTGTATCAGCTCCTCTTTTTTCCTTTCCTTTCCCATTCTCCCACCTTCTGAACCTGTGATAAATTGTACCTTATTATTATTTGTCATACATTGTCTGTTGTTTCCCTTCACCCATATTTCTGTTGTTCATTTTCCGGGGGCGGGGGTGCTAGTAGGGGTTTTGTGTTGATCATTGTGATTGGTTTCTCCTTTTTTCCTCTTCTCCCATCTTTCCTCTATCCTCATGGTATCCCTACACCCATTATTGTTCCTGAGGGGTTTATCTGCCTGGATTCTCTTTGTTGAGAGCTTTTATCTGTACCAGCGTACATACTCTGATCTAGTTGGATTTGTAAAGTAAAACTGGGGTTAGGTTAGTGGGGGATGGGATGGGACTGGGGAGCATTTACTAACGAGCAGGGATTGGCAAACTCTTGAAATCGAAGAGCTAATCCTGTCCCTCTTAACAACTTTAAAACCACTCAAGAGCCTTAAGTATGTATTTTTCCAAACATGAAATCACCGTGATCTGAAATAATAACCTTCCAATGTTTTCAGTGTTACTTCAGAGCCACATGTTCACACTGAAAGAGCCCCCAAAAGGCTCACGAGCTGCAGTTTGCTGGCCACTGAACTAGAGGAATGTTGTGTTGTTTTTTTTGGGGGGGAGCATCACTGCTCTCCCGTGGTGGGAGTAGGAGGCCCAGCCCCACTGCTGGAATTGAACCTCCGTCCCAGTGGGCCGCAGTCCCACGCACAACCACTACGTCACCGGGGCTCAGCCCGAATGTTGTATGTTTTCTCAATGCTATATTATACCCTGACTGGCTTGTCCATTCCTTGTTACTTTTTGTTACTTTTCTGTGAGAGAGTGTCCTGTTTCCTACAGGTGGATTTTGGTCTTCATATGCCCAGTACCTGACCCCATTGACCCTTTGTGATCATTCGGGGCGTTGTGCTTCCTCCATTGTGGACTTTGTTGCTTCCCTTGTTTATCTTCCAGTCTTTAAGAACCCAGATGCTGTATCTTCTAATTGCTGGGCGCCATCAGCTTTCTCCACGTTTGTTTATGTGCCCATTGTGTTGAAGAATAGTCTTTTGCAGTCACATTTTTCTTTAATGTTTTGTGCAATCATTGTTATTTTCAGAATCTTTGTCCCCGCTTTCTTTTGATTTTTATTTTCTTTTTATTATTATATGATAGTAGGCAGGGTGGATAGCATTTTTTAATTTGTTGAAGATTATATCTAAACATAGTGCTCTGTAGTGGGAGATAAGGAAAATAGTGGAATATAGCTGCATTGTATTTGATAATTAATTTGTTCACTAAAATAATATAATAACATTTTCTAGGGACTCAACTAATGAAACTACTGCCCATTCCGATGCAGGCAGCGAACTTGAAGAAACAGAGATCAAAGGAAAAAGAAAAAGGGCTCGTGGTGGTCGGCCTCCAGTATGTATTATACTTGTCTTCTTTTTTCCTGTAATGGTTTTACTAAGTAAATGGGCTCGGTATGATCTGTTTGTTAGTAATTTTTGTGTCATCAGATTTTTACAAACTCCATTTAATAAATAACTTAGTAGTGATTAGAAAAAGGAAATTATATCTTTTTTGCTTTTCATCTTTTTTGTGTGTTTGTTTTTTTTTTGGGGGGGGGGGCAATTTCTGCCCTCTGGTGGAAGTGGGAGGCCCAGTCATCTTCTCTTTAATAAATAGTGATGCCCTTGAAGGTATAGAGAAGGTGATTAGCATGAAATGAGGCATAGTTAATTAATTATGACTGCCCTTCAGAGGCAAGTCTGATTTCTCATGAATTTCTAGGTGTGCCATTGGTACACTTAATTTGGTGTTTGGGATCAATCTGCAATATAATCTCAGTGACACATGAATGTGAAATTTGGAAGCACTTTGGCAGCCTGTCCTGTGAGAACTTCAGAAACAATTATTTAATTAAAGGGTGCATATGTTCTCAGAGATAGTACTGTAGCTATATCAAGAACCAGTCTGTATTCAGTTCAGCATTAAGTTTTATGATGTGATTTGCTGTTTGCAAGGTGTTTTTTCCCCCTCCTTTTAACAAAAGTTACTGTAGAAATTGTCATGATTTTAGAACTTTAATAATAAAATGAACCCTTAGTTACTTACTTAGTTACTTATTAAACTACGGTGAGTTTGTTTTGTCTGTTCTTCTATCTCATCCCTCCTCTTTCTAATGTTTTTTTGAAGGTCGTAACATAATTTTATTTGTTGTATATATTTCAGTATGTAGCTCTAAAAGAAAGGGGCATTTAAAAATTCCAAGTTTACCACAAAATTATTATTGTGCCTTATGACATTACCACATTGAAATCACCACATCACTAATTTTAGATATTATAAGTATTTCAAGAATGTTTTACAATATAGATTATGAGACTTTGTATTCTTGTAAGAATCTAAAGTTTTAGAAACCTGCAGGAATAGTTAGGTTTATAGTTTGTCCTCCAAGACAAGTTGACTAGAATTGATGGCAGGGAGTTTTTTTAAATATTAGGACCTATGAGTTTGTTCATATTATTTCTTTTATAATTTTAGTTTTTACATGTAGGCATCTTTAGGTTGTTTTCATTTATAGTATGAAATGTGGCCCTCTTGAATATTTCTGCAAATGAATATTTTGTTCTGTCAGCACTGTTTTCAGCCTGTTGACAAAGATAAGCTATCTATAGGTGGATACATGACTATTATATTCTTAATTCTGTTCCGTTTGTGTATGTGTTTGTCACCAATACCATATTGCTTTGAGCACTGTGGCTGTGAAATAGATTTTTAGTTTGGAAAGTGAAAATTAGTGTTTGTTCTTTAGTAGTGGTTTGCTTATCCTAGTTCTCTTTCTTTTCCATATAAAATTGCTGGTTGGCTTTTTCCATCTCTTTAAAGAAGGATGTTTAAATCAGGGTCTGGATTGTATTTTGTCTGTAGATCATTTTAAGTTGTGATATTTTCACATGTTCAGTCTTCTTCTCGACCACTCTCGCTCTTTTCCAGAGAACTGGTCCCTGTGCTCAGATCTCTTTCGTCCTTTTAATAAAATTCTTCAATGCTCAAAAAAAAAGGCTTATATACAGATTTTAGGGTTTTTTTTTCCATCTTGGTAGATCTTTTGAATTCTTGTTAAAGTGTCTTATAATTCTATTTTATGTGTCTCTTGTTTCTGTGGTTATATTTATAAATGGTATTGTTTACCCAATTTCTTTTTCCGATTCTCTGTTAATATAAACAAATCTGACTGACTTTTTTTAAATGTTGGTTTTTGTATCTTGCCACTTTGCTGAATCTTTTAATGAGTTCTGAATTTTTTTGATGAGTCTTTACTATTTTCTATGTTAAATTCATAACCAAATCAAAACTAAACTCGCTGCTGTTGAGTTTCTTCAAAGTAATAGTGACCTGATAGAGACAGGGTAGAACAGCCTTTCTTGATTTCTGAAACTGTTCATCATTTTCTCTTTTTGGAACTGTTTATCTTTACATAAACAGATTGCCTCATCTTTCGCTCATGGAGCGACTGATGGGTGTGAACGGCTCACTTTGTGGTTAGCAACCCAATGCCATCCACTTGGCCACCAGAACTCTAGTATGAGGTTTTATCATCCACAATAGAGATAATTTCTCCCTCTACTTCTCCTCCTCCTCCTCTTTTTCTTCTTCTTGGTACATAATCCACATATTATGCAATTCAGTAGTTTGATCATATCAAGGAGAGTTGTGACACAATCAGTTCTAGAACTATTTTCTTTCTTTCTTGTACTCAATGTTTTTAACTCCTCATTCCCTGAAATCTCCCCAGGATTACTCTGTAGAAACATTACCTCTTTTTGGGGATGGTGGGGGGTAGGTAGAAAAGGGGGACATCACTGCCCTGGTGGGAGTAGGAAGCCCAGCCTTGCTCCTGGAGAGTTGTTGCTGGATTTGATCTGTCAACACTGTGGGTCGCAGTTCCACACACAACCACTGCACCACCGGGCTCAGTTTTTTTTGAAAAAAGTTTTTTTTTTTTAAAAACTTTTAAAGAGATTCTGGAAGTATTATGAAAGAAAGAACGGACAAGAGGAAAGATCCTTAATAAAGATCCTTAGTAAACTGAGGTCTGAAGACAGGAACTTGGGAAATACAAAAGAAAGAAGTAGAAGACAATGAAGCAAAAAAAACATTAGCTCTGAAATCTTATTGTCTACACAAGAGAACATTTGTCCTCTAGAACTAGAGGGCAAAGAAAATGAAAGGTGAGCCATTATAATTTTAGGTGCCTAGTAAAATTGTGGTATTCTTTAGCAATGTTCTATAAATTATACCTAAAACAAGTCTGAAAAAAATGATAAATGAAAAATTAATGAAACAAGCAACAAAGCAGGCTTGCGAAAAAAGACAGTTCCAACTGATAAATACATTTCCAAAGGAGTTTCAAATTCATGTACCCTTAATATTTAAAATTTGTGATATTCTTATGTTTATAAGTGTAATAAAAGTGGCATAAATTGTATGTACACAATTCATGCAAGAAACACAATTGACCAACTACAATAAAATACTAATGGAATTTGTCATCACTTAAAAATTAGAGGAGTTTTGCCTGAGCCCTGGTGGCGTAGTGGTTGTGTGCGGGACTGCGGCCCACAGGGTTGACGATTCAAATCCAGGAGCAGCTCTCCAGGAGCCACCAGGGCAGTGATGCCACAAAAAAAAATTAGAATTTTATAGATAAAACAAAATGAACCACATGAAAGTAGAAAAGGCATTTGACAGAAATGAACAACCATGCCAGCTAAAAATATTCAACAAACTAGAAACAGAATGCAAATGCCTCAAAGCAATTATAGGTATATATGAAAATAACTTATTTAAAATGGTGAAAATTTTGATTTCTATTTAATTCTCCAATCATTTTACATACTCAAATGGCTAACATTAGCTTCAAAACAGAGAACGAGTAGATTCTTCTTGCAAAGAGGAACCAGTCAAAGATGCCCTTCATCACCACTCCTAATTAAATCTGTGCTTGAAGTCTTAGCCAGAGTTAAAAGGCAAGAAAGAGAAATAAAAGGCACCCAACTGGCCTAAAAAGAAGCAAAACTATTAAAGCTGTATCATTTGATAACCCTGTTGACCTATTTTAAATTTTTTTTTAGTTTTTATTATTTTCTACTTTCTTTTTTCTATTGATTTTTCTTTGCTATTGTTAGAGGTTTTTTTTTTTTTTTTCCAGTTTGTCCTTTTGTTTTTGGGTGGGACGGGACTGGGGGAAGGGTTGTCTGTTTTTCTGTATATGAAATCCAGGATAAATCCATAGAGCTAATAGCTGGGGCTGAGCCCCAGTGGTGTAGTGGTTTTGTTTTTTCCCCCCAAAGCATTCCAAGATCCCAAAACTCACTCATCATGCCCTAGATACTGACTCATTACGACCCTATAGGACAGAGTAGAACTGCCCCTGTGGGTTTCTGAGACTTTTACAGGAGTACAAAGTCTCATTTTTCTTTCAGACAGAGAGAGAGAGAGACAGAGAGAGAGACAGAGAGAGAGAGACAGAGAGAGAGAGACTGGTGGTTTATAAACTATCAACCTTGTGGATAGCAGTCCAATGTATAACCACCGCACCACCAGGGCTCCTTCAAAAAATATTCAGTTCCTTTTGATTATGGAGTCTTATCTTCTAACTTAACTTACAAGACAGCACTTTTTGTTTTGTTTCTCTTATAACCATTCCATTAAATAGACCTTTATTGTCCTCTGGACATGGCCTATCTTTTCTAATTCTGTACTTTATAATATTTCTTTTGTATGTACTTATAATCTTTCTTTTTTCCTTGAATTTTTGCTTCTTTAAATTTAGTTTTACTGATTTTGCTAATCTTAAAGAATCCAAACACATTGCTGTTGACTATGGTATAGACTTTTTTTGACCATGGTATAGTCTTACTGATAAGTTTAACTTGTAGTTTATATCTTTTTGTAGCTATCTTCTGTGAGACTCTCTGGCTTCAGTTGTATAAAAATTCTTGCCATTCTGGAAAACTTTTAGCATTTATCTTAAACTATAATTTCACAACAATATATTACAGTTTACTCTCATATAATAGTTGTGTTCATTTCAAAATACAAGGGGACATTAAAAAGTTAGTCGGTACTGAATATAGGGGTTTTACAGAAAAGTAAGGGAAGAAATTAAGAGTCTGCCTGGCTTTGGGAAACAATAGTGTCTTTGGTCCTAAAGGCTTATCTTCATTCAAGCAGTCGTCTATTGGCAGCATCACCTAAGGCAACATGGAAGAGGCACACCAGTCTGAGTGATGCAATGATTGTAAATAATATAATCTGTGTTTGAAAGTGGGAATGGTATTGGAACTTAAAGTGTGAACACACAGTTTACAGAAGTTGTGGAGACAGTGGAGTCTCAAAATGTATTTGCAGGATCCACATACAGATTAAGCCTCTGGTGAATCCCCTGTTACCATAATCAAGGGATGTGAATAGCCTTGTTTTCAGACAGAGGATATTGTAGAGAAAATTAAAGTAAATATAGTTAGATTAAGATGTAGCACCTTATTGGATCACCCTTGTGACTAATTTAAAAGTTATATCCCTTTAAAAGGAAGAAAGGAAAGGGAAGTACACATGGTTTAATAAGCCTTCTGTGAATCCTCTCTGAGCACAGAGCAGCGTTGTAA
Source organism: Nesogale talazaci (assembly GCA_004026705.1). NCBI lineage: Eukaryota > Metazoa > Chordata > Mammalia > Afrosoricida > Tenrecidae > Nesogale > Nesogale talazaci. The sequence continues at coordinate 13,518 of PVJH01009677.1, read as the reverse complement.
ATTGCCTTGTTCTCGTGTGTGCTGTCATGGAGAGTGCATTTGGAAAGTGGGTTATGACAGGTATAGTTAAGGTAAAATGTCACACCTACTCGTTTATCTCTCTCTGACCCATGTTTAAGTTGTCCTAGTTTTTAGTATTTTCTGCTTTCTTTTCAAATGAGGTTTTTCTCTTTTACTTTACCATTGTTAACATTTTTTGTTTCTTTTTTGGTGTTTTTCAGTATATGAAATCTAAAGTGGATGTAGCCAATAACTGGCATTGCGTGTATGGATGGCAGGGTATGTTAAATGGAAAACTAGGGAGTTTAGAACAAGGAGTTACAAAAAAGAAAATGGCGCTGAGCCCCGGTGGTGTAGTGGTTGTGTGCAGGTTTGCAGCCCACAGGGTTGGTGGTTCAAATCCAGCAGCAGCTCTCCAGGAGCAAGGCTGGGTTTCCTACTCTCACCAGGGAAGTGATGCCACCCCCCCAAAAAAAGAAAATGTTCTAAAATTGATTGTGCTAATGATAGTACAACTCTTTAAAAAAAAATAATCATTTTATTGGGGCCTCATACAACTCATCACAATCCAAGGTATGTCAAGCACATTTGTACATTTGTTGCCCTCATCATTCTCAAAATGTTTTCTTTTTACTTGAGCCCCTTGTATCAACTCATTGTTTCCCCTCTCTCCCTGTTCCCCATCCCTCATGGACCCTTGATAATTTGTCATATCTTACACATATCTGATCTTTCCCTTCATCCATTTCCATGTTGTCCACCCCAGCGGGAGGAGGTTTTATGTAGATCCTTAAAATCGGTTCCCCTTTTCTACCCCACCTTCCCTCCACCCTCCTGTATCACCACTCTTACCACTGGTCCTTAAGGGATCACCTGTCCTGGATACCCTATGTTTCTGGTTCTTAACAGGATAATACAACTCTTCTTGATAGATTCAACTATTGAATTGTATGTAAATTATGTCCCATTAAAATGTTTTGGTTTCTTAAGTTAGGGGAAATTGTCCTTCTTGATTTTTTTCTACAAAAATTTTCAAGTTCACTTTGTATATAAAAGTTTTACATTAAGGTCTTACATTAAGGTTTTACATTAAAGCACATTGATGTATATTATTTCTGAAGTATATTATTTCTAAAGTTTTATTTAAGGACTCCAGTGGCCCAGTGTGTGAAATGTTAGGCTTATAAAGTCAACAGTTCTAGCCCACCAGACATTCTGAAAGAGAAGAGTTTGAATACTTAATAAAGGAGATCTATTCTGTTGTTGAGGGTCATTCATGAGTCAGAATCGACATGACTGCAATGGGTTATAATAGTTATTTTACTTATAGCCCATGGGTAAAAATCACGTAATGTTTTTTAATCTCTCATAGTTTCTAGGAAAGCTAAAGACAAGATAGTCTACATGTCTAAATATGTAAAACATTCTGTGTGTATGCTTTTGTTACAGAATCATTTTAGATAATTTTCATACACAGAGCAAACTTTTATTAAAAGTACTTTATTTTAACATTTAAATCTGTGTCAGCCATATACTCTTGTGCCAGTTTGACTAAGAGTGTAGGAGTGGAGTCTAGCCTATCAATTTTGAGATAGCCATTGAGACCTTAGCAATGCCAATGGCTTTCCCTGAGAATTCTGGGAAATCTTGCGATATTTCCCCTGTGGAGATGAGAGACCAGAGACTCAGTTTCTTGGAGACGAACTACTGACAAGATGAGATGACAGCATGCTGATCAATCCTGAGTCCTAGGAACAGGAGGAGCTATAGGAGAAGCCCTACGGCCCTCCCCTGATGGAACCAGACCCCTGAAGCCAGAAAACCCACAGAAAGACTCCTGCCAGCACTGAGATGGTTCTGCTGCCATTGGAAACTGCTGGTGGACCCTGAGCCCTGGATTCGAGGAGCCCTGGGGAGACCCCTGCCAGTGCTGAGATGCTTCTACCACCACTGGATCCACAAGACTACACCCACTGGCCTGTGATTGTCCTGGTGTCATTGCCTCGTGCTTTGTGAGTCGGAAGGAGACTATAGATTGGTATCGGACATATGGGCTAATATCAGACTTATGACCTTGAACTGGACTGGGTTGGGATGTTTTCTCAATGTTCCATTCCTCTTGTATATAAACCTTTTCCTTATATCCATATACATGTTTATGAATTTGTTTCTCTAATCTGCCAGGACTAACACAAATTCCATAAAATAGATCAGAGATGTAGTGTATTGTTTATTTCATTATAAAAGTATGCAAATCATAATGACATTTTAAGTAATAAGTTTTTGAGTCAAATATATTTTATCGTAACTGTCAGTGTATACATTTTAAGTGAATTTATACATATATTGTAATAAAATTCTTATTCTGAACTTTCAGCTAGCATCATTTTCACAAAGATATCATATGTACTTGAGTGTAAGCTGACCCGAACATCAGCTGAAGCACCTAATTTTATCCCCAAAACTGCATTAAAAATGTGTGCAAAAAACTTGGCTTATGCATGAGTATATATGGTGAATTGATATTTGTTACTTCCAGGGGATATTCATTTATATGAAACACAATGCCAAAAAATACAGGCAAGTCTTGTTCCAGAGAATTTGGCCTTCCTATGGTTATCAGTGTTTTTATTGTCCTTGAATCCATGAATTGACTGCTTCAATAGACTTTTGAGATTAACTTTTTATGATTAAGCATATGGAACATATATTCCATGTACACTTACTAACGGGCATATGATGAGGGAGCCAGTCTTCTTTACTCCACTTCTTTTTTATTTTTTTTCTTACTCCACTTCGTAAGTTCTCTTAAGATGTTTGAAAAATCTGTGCTGTGCTAGGTGTATAGGGTAACTTTTTCACTTGGGCTGAAAATCTATCACCTAAGATGCTATTATAGTTTCTAGCTCTAGTCGCTCAGAGTATCAGTGTTTTGAGCAGTTAAAACATGTTTCTATTCATTTACTACATTTCTTAGCATTGGCTTTGTAATTTCTTATCAATAGTTAAGCAGTTTTTTTCTTCATGGAATCTTGGACATTTAAATTCTCTCACTTAAGGGTTTATAAGATGAAACAATAGTGTGAGTCTGGACATATTTTGTTATCTTTTCTGTTTGTATTTTATTTTCCAAGGACAAGTTTATGATAAGGAAAGATTAAGTTGTTTTTAATTTTCCCTTTTTGAGCTGCATATTGAAGATTGCTATTTAGGTATTGTCAAGTTGAGTTTTAACTCAGTAGTGAACTTAGGCATAATGCAGCAAACACTGGCAGGCCCTATGCAGTCCTCACAGTTGTTGTGTGAACCCATTGCAGCAATCTCTGTTTAAATCCAGTTCCTTGATGATCGTCTTCTTTTTTGTTTTCCATCCACATTAGAGTAGACTTGTCCCTTTGGGTTTCTGAAGTTGTAAAAAAAAATTAATGTTTCTTTTAAATTAATTGATGTATAATTTTATTGATGTATAATTCACATATATACTTAAGTAGTTTAAACAGACTTAAAAATTTTGTGCAGTCATCACTACAGTCAATTTTAGAGCATTTTTGGGTACTCGTTATTAGCTCCTACTTCCCTTCAGCCCCTCCGCCATAGCTACAAGAAATTATTAACCCAGTTACTGTCCTTGTAGATTTACCTAACTTTGATTTTATATAAAGTAAAACATACAACAAAAACAAAATCCAGTAACTGTTTTTAAAAAATTAGAAAAACCTCAGCTGAAGAGATAACAAAAAATTGGGAAAACTGGAACACACTTTAAATCAAAAAGGAGAACGAGGCTGAGCCTTACGGTGTAGTGGTTGCGTGCAAGATTGTAGCTCACAGGGCTGATGGTTCAAATTCAGCAGCAGCTTTCCAGGAGCAAGACTGGACCTCCTATTCCCACCAGGGCAGTGATGCTATCAAAAAAAAAGGGGTGGGGGGAGAGAGAATGAATGATAGCATGTTAAATTTTTGTTGTTAGTAACTTTTAGTCTAATTATATCTGCATCAATTTACTTTCCAAAGCTGCCTGCCTGATAGCAAGACTATTCACATCTCCTTTTAGTGGTCACAGAGAAATTACCAGACTTGCAAGTGGGAACCTAAGAGAATTTGGCATTCACTGTTGTCCATGAAGGTCATAAATCTTTACACGAGCAGAAGCCCATCTTTCTTCCATAGTATTGCTGAGTCAGAATCAACTTGATGGCAATACGTTTCTTTTGTTTTTGTTTTTAAAATTTCTCCCAGTTCATCTGGTAGAGATGAACTGCTGACTTTTGCAGCAGTTAGCAGCTAAACTCATAACTCTCTAAGCTACCAGATTGAAGAAGTAAGATTGCTATGGTGTAGTGAAATTATTTGGTAGCACTTTCATCCATTTCTCGCTCACCAAAATAATTGGGTGGAATCACGCAAATATGGTATGTGAACATTTTATTTAGTGGGTGTTGCTATGTCAATGAGTTAGTTTATGAGTAAGCCATCCTAGAAGCAAAATAGAGCAACTGCTGAGGTACCAGAGCCTGCAGCCCAAAGATCCGAGGAGCAGCACTGAGACCATCAAGGCAAAGCAGTGTGCTCTCCGTCCAAGAAACAAGCAGGAGGCAAGGAAGTCGAGATAGGCATGATTATCAGCTTGGCTAAGAAGAGGCAGGGAAGACAGAAGACCTATTGTTAACATTTTGTAACCAAGGACCTTTTCAAATAAACTCCATGATCATTAGTGTTATCCTTACGTTCTTTGTGGCCATTGAAAGAGATTATTGAACCAAGCAGAGTTTTCACTATTGAAGAAGATGACTTCCAAACTGAAAAATAGGTATTGGAGTAGAATTGGAAGTATCAGAATGAGTTCAAGGTTTTCAATATATTTAGAGAATTAAAGGATGTGTGTGTGTGTGTGTCTCAGAGACAGAAACAGATACACACTAATAGGAGCCTAGAAACTCACATGTGTATGTAAGCATACCTAGCACCTCTAACTGTCTTGGTTTCTATGTAATATTTATCTCCCAAGGTAATCAGTCCCCTTCAGATACGTGGGCAGTCTAAGACCTGTACCAGAAAAAGTTGAAGATGAGCCCTGTCATACCTTTTTGTAATTGTAATTAAGGATATACTCAGAGAAAAGATGGAAAATATAAATGGGAGTTAGAAACAGCTTGGAAATAACTTCTGCTGGCCCCATGTGGAAAAATCAAATTAAATAATGATTTACAATGGTCTCTGTATGCCACTAAATAGTCTCTGAGCCCATATTGTTATATAAACTAAATATATATACTGAATGTAGAAATTTTGATGGTATTAGAAAATCACTATTTAGTAACTATTATACTAATACATTTATTCATTGATCACCAGTGATTTCATAAGTGTGATGAGGTGCTATCTACATTGTCTTAAAAGAGTTAGGTCACTATTGAAGCATTATCTTATCTGAAGTTTTGAACCTACCCTTTTTCCTCTTTGGAATATGTACTGCATGAGGGCTGAGGATATAATTTTTAGTTTTAATATTGTTCTCTAGTGTTTAGAATGCTGTCACCCTATTATGAAATTATTAAAATATTTAAATGTATTGAAATATGCATGATTTATGTAATCTTCATAATTCGTATATGAGGAAATATTGCTGCTTTTCTATATAGCAGATAAGAGAATCAAGGAATAGGAGGATTAAGGTACTTTTCTATATGAGTACCCAATAAAATTATTTAAAAAGGGGGGGGGGAAGGGAATAGAGGAGCTTATACCAAGGGCTCAAGTTGAAAATGAATATGGCAACATGTGTACAAATATGCTTGATACAAATGATGTATTGAATGTTATAAGAGCTGTAAAAGTCCCCAATAAAATCTTTTGGGGAAAAAAAAGAGCTACTTTTCTAGGCTTACTAAGAAAATATTGAAGTGTAGTCAGACTTGGAAATTTGATTTAAGTTTATGTTCTAAATAATTTTTCAGAACTTAAATCTCAATAAATATTTGGTGATTAAATACATGGAGAAATGACCTATGAATACAAGCTGACCTGAGTGTATTGAATGCAATATTTCAGCTGATTGAAGCTGAATAATTTCTCAAGGGCGGTTGATATTTGCTGAAGGTATACACATGGGCTAGTTCTTTTTACTAGTAATAGAAGGTAGGACGATCTCATGCAGTATTCTTTATGGATTCTGAGTACAGGCTTCTTTTGTCCCTGTCATGAACAACCTCTTCTCTCTGCCCTAAATGCCTGTTAGGACCTGGCCGCCTCTGTGCTTAGTCAAGGGTAATCTATTGTTTCTAAGCAATACCTGTAAGTGCCTGATGCACCCCTGCCACCCTTAATTAAGCCTTAGCCCAAATGTACTCAGCTTCTTTTGCGAAATGGTTCACTATGCTTATTTTGTCTCTTACTGTGTAACCCACTTGCCATCTCCACCACTCTACTGGTTCTGTTGGCAATTTTTCTTCTTCTTTTTTGGGGGCCTTTCTAGCTACTAATTCTCATTAACTCATGACATTTTCAGTGTTAGAATTCTTTTGCTGTCTCCTGGATCCAGGAGATTGTCAGTGCAGGGGCTGTAGATCCGAAGAGTGTATTCCTCTTCTGGGTTTTGTTTTTTGATAGTAGTGAGATCACCTCTTCTCTGTGATTGCATTTCTTTCTAAGCCAAGTGGGATGGTAAAATGACCCAGTGCCCTGTTAAAGGGGAATTATTTGTATGGTCCCATCCTCACAAAGGAGGTCCCATCCGATTTTGAAACCACCATCCGATTTTCAAGCAGAAGGTGAAGCTTTCTGCTGTGAAAAGTTTAAATCTCAAAAACTCATAGGACAGTTCTCCTTCTGAGTTTGGAAACGACTCATTGGCAGTGAATTTGGGTTTAATGCATGTCTTCTAAAATATGCATGGGAATGCAAATCCCTTAGGATAGTCAAGACCCTACATATGAGGGGGGATACTCCCCCCGCCCCCCAAACTGATGCTCATTTTTTTGTGTTTTATATGAAGGGGATAGTGCATTTGGAATTCTTCCCACCAGGTCAGACTGTTAATCAAACTTTCTGTTTAGAGGTTCCGAAAAGATTACACAGTAATCTGCAACCTGAAAAGATTACACAGTAATCTGCAACAATAAAAGGGCCCAGTTTGTGGCAGATGAGGGGCTGGTTTTGCTATCAGGAGAATGCCTGCTCATGTAGCCATCTCAGTGTGCCAGTTTTGGGCAAAAAAACAGCATGCTTCTCTGTCCCACACACCTTACTCACCTGACCTCACTTTATGCGACTTCTTTTTGTTTCTGAAAATGAAGAGAGACATGAAAGGACAGCAATTTGATGACGTAGAAGAGGTGAGGGAAAAAATGCTGTTAGCCAACCAAGTAGGTGAATTTGAAAAATGTTTCCAAGAATGAAACCACAGATTTGACAAGTGTATTAAGTATAATCGAAAGTACTTTGAAGGTAATAACGTTGTTTTGAAAAGAAAAAAAATTAAATTATAGCATTGCAAAGTTTTTCTGGTTTTATTTTTTTTTGGGGGGGGCAAAGTTTTTCACTTTGATAGATTTTAATTTGCTGATTTTTTTTGATAGATAGAGCTTCTGTTTCCTATATAAGAAATTGACCACTGAGGATTTCACCAAGTTCACTAAGAATTTCCCCTAGTTTGTGTTACATTTAGTTCTGGGTTCATTTTGAGTTCTTTTTGGATTTTTTATGATTTAACAGTTGATTATTTATTTGAAATATTTGAGAATAAATTACAGGTATGATTCCATTACCCCTAAATAATTCAACATGCATTTTAAAGAGTAAGGATATACTCACTTCCCTCCCTCCCTCCCTTCCTCCCTCCCTTCCTATCATGCCCTTGCTCCTGGAGAGCTGCTGCTGGATTTGAACTGTCAACCCTGTGGGCCACAGTCCCGCACACAACCACTAGGCCACCAGGGCTCAGCCAACATACTTTTATAAAAGCATTATGTTGTTAGAAAATATATAATTAGTACCATTATCTAATCCATAGTCCAAGGTTTATCACTTGTTTCAATATGGCCTTTTCATATATTTTAAGTCAAGGATTAATGAAAAATTATTTCGTATCTCTTTTAATATATATATATATATATTTAATCCTTTTATTGGGCTCATACAACTCTTATCCCAATCTATACAGCCATCTATTGTATGCAAAGTACATTTGTACATTTGTTGCCAGCATCCTCAAAACATTTTCTTCCAACTTACGCCACTCTCACCACTGGTCCTGAAGGGATCATCCATGTTTCTGGATTCCCCATGTTTCTGGTTCCTGTCTGTATCCCAGTGTACATCCTCTGGTCTCACAGATTTATAAGGTGGAATTGGGATCATGATATTGGGGTGGGGGGGTGGGAGGGAGACAGCATTTAAGAACTAGAGGAAAGTTGCATATTTCCTTGTTGCTAAACTGTACCCACTGGCTTGTCTCCTCCCCATGTCTTAAGTTTTTCATAACCTGCAACATTTCCTTACTCTTGTTATTTTTGATGAATATATAGAAATTTCAAAAAGTTCATAGAGAAATGGAATGAATAGATTTATTTTCTTAACTTTTTGAAGCTGCCTTGTACATACTATGACATTTATTAATGTCCCTAATAGTTAAGTAAAAATTATTTGTCATGGTTCTTGTACATGAATTCTGAAAAAGAAAGTAGGAGACACAACCTAGGAATTTAAAATTCACACTAAGTACTTACATATTTTGGAGTGAATCGACTTGCTACTTAGTGGAATGAAAATATCCTGGGTAGGTTGTAGCTGGTGGAGATGGTATAAATTGCCCATGTTCCATCAGAACAATCTTTTGAGATCTGTGCTAGGCAAATGTATAAATGGTCTTGCAGTTTGCTATGGAGGCCCCACCTTAAGGCTTGGGATTCAGAGATATGACTTCAATCCTTGGGGCAAGACTATAATGCCAGATGAGTGAGAGGATTGGATTGATTACCTAGAAAGTTAAATGCTTGAGACAACAAAACCTCAGCATGCAATCAAGTTTTGATGCAGAATAGCTTTTATTTCTTTAATTGGAGAGCACCATTGGGTCCTAACTAGGAATGTTATTACATCTTCAGGTGGCCCAACCTTTGAGTCAAAAAGTGTATGTGGATTTAAGCCTAGCAATTCATTAAATAATTAAATATTGCAAATGGCTGGAACTTCAGCTCCATCTGGAAACACATGAAAGGCCTAATGATTTACTTCTGAAAAAACCAGGTAAAAACTCATGGATTCAATATATGGATGCTTCAAAACTGAATTGTCATGCAGAAAAATTAAGATAGGATCTGTGCCTCGGACAATACACAAATGTATTCAGTGAAAAAAAATATTTTTTAATGTATTGAGTGGATTAGCACCTAAACGTACAAACTGAAATATTAGAAGAAAACAGAGGGGCAGTGCTGTCAGGTCTAGCCTTTCAATGGAAAAGCATAGACAGCAAAAGACAAAATAAGTTGTTCGGTGCCACTGAGTGAATTCCAACTCAGTAATGCCGTATATAATGGTATAAAACACTGTCCCATTCTGTGCCATCCTCACAGTCATCTCAGTGTTTGAGCCCATGTTGCAGTCACTGTGTCAATCTTTATAGTTGATGGTCATGTCCTGTGTTGTCCCATTTCCGTGCCCCTCCCCCCCCCAACCCGGACCTGACTCTCTACCAATAATGTCCTTCTCCAGAGTCTGGTCTCTCCTTGTGGTATGTCTAAAGTAAGAGGAAGTCTTATTTGCCCGTTCTAAAATGCATCCTGTTTATATTTCTTCAGAGATAGATAGGTTTGTTCTTAAGGAGTCCATAATATAATGAATACTCTTTATACAACATAGTTCAAGGCATCAATAAAGAGTTGTTACAGTAAATTTACCTAATGTAATATGTTACTGGATTTTTTGACTGTCTCCATTGGCATTCATTGTGGACTCCACTAAAATCAAATCCCTGACAATTTCAGTGTTTTTTCCACTTGTTATGATTTGTACTCGTCCAATTATTAGGATTTGGAAACCTCATAAAACTTTCATTTATCAAAAGGCTTAATCAAAAATAAAAATAGACTACTGACTAGAAGGATAATTCTGGAACAATGTACTATGTATAAGCCAAGTTTTTGAGCACATTTCCCAGCACATTTTTAATATAATTATTGTGGTAAAATTAAGTACCTTGGCTAATATTCAGGTTAACTTATAATTCAGTCTACATAGTTTATGAAAATAACTTAATAAGCAAAATACATATAAAACTTTGATAACATCAAAAAAGGCAAGGAACTTATAAAAATCAAAGGCCAGTATTTTCTCAAGGACAAAATGCAAATAGGAAAGAACGAGTGACTAGAAACAGGATAAAGTGGGATAAGTGATGTTACATTTAGGCAATTGCAATAGATGTTCTGGAAAAAAAATGTGCATGACTTATTAAATGTAAAATTGATGATCTACTTAGTGAACCATTACCAAAATCACAATAAAAAGGTGTTTTTTTTTTTTTTTAATGACAAGAATCTGGTCATGAAATGGACAGAGGTTAGGAATAGACATTTCACAAAGAGAATTTTCAAACAGCCTCCCAATACAAGAAAAAATGCTGAGAAACAATGCTCGCATCCATAGACATTAGAGAAATGCAAATTAAATAACGAGACATTTCCCATATTAGAATAGTTAAGGTTGGAGACCCTCCCCATAGCTATGGCAATAAAAATGACACAATTTAAGAAAAGAATGTTGTGGTTCATTTAGATCAGTGGTTCTCAACATGTGAGACACAAGCTCTTTGGGGCTCAAATGACCCTTTTACAGAAGTCAGCTGAATTCATAACAGTAGCAAAAGTACAGTTATGAAGTAGCAATGAAAATAAATTTATGGTTGGTGGGAGGAAGGTTGTCACCACAACATGAGAAACTGTATTAGAGTCATAGCATTAGGAAACTTGAGAATCATTGATTTTGATAGCTACATAAAAACTTAGGACTATGCAATTTCACATCTTGTTATAAAAGGTTCCTCAAAAGTATGTAAAAAATCATTTTTGTCCTTTTTTAATCCACTCTTCACAATAGCTAAAATGTGGAAATAGCCTAAATACTTATCAATAGTTATATGGATAAATAAAATGTGGTGCATTCACACAATGGTATACTCCATAACCAGTAGGAGAATGAAGTCCTAAACATGCTGCAGTGGGGACAGAGCACAAACATCATGCTGAGTGAAGTAGTCACAAGACAAATATTGCCTTCACTCTTAAGAAAGGAAAAGAAAAGGCAAATATATGGAGAACTAAGCTCATTAGTGATAACTGGGGTAAGATGGAAGGAATGGGAAATGGTGTTAGCAATGAAAGTAATGTTATGTCTAATAGGGTAGGGGTTACACAATAGAACATTGTAATTGTCAGTAAGCTATACACCTATAAAAAGCTGAATTAGCAAAAATTGTACACCATAAATTTTTATCAGTGACTCCCCCCTCCCCACTTTCCACTCACCCTCCCCCAAGAAAGATTGTTGAGGCTGCTTATGCATAACCAAAAATTCCTTGTGGAATTTGGTTTCTGGTTTGGAAGTTTAGGGTCATGATTTCATGAACTATCCCCAGTTAATTGCCTTGGTAATATCATTAGTGCATTTGTGATCTTAAAAGTCTTAGAAATACCTGGGATTTCTTAAACTTACTAGTGGCCATCCATGGCACAACAAATTATTTCTATAACAGGAATAAGGAGGGTCTGGAATAGGAGGAGAGTATGTAATGTGTGTGCATTGCTTTCTTTACCATGAGACCAGAAGAGCTTGAATATTTTGGCTAGGGTGATTAAAAGGGGAAAATTCTCATGGATTATCTGTAGCCAAGATAGATGACCCATGCAATTATTGCCTAGAGATACAAGAAATATCACCCTGAAGTCTCTTAAAACCAAAGAGTTGTATAGCTTGAGAAGTAAAATGTGTCTCTCCATAATGAGCTCTTGACAACTATGCACTTAAGTTGACAATAACAATTTAAGATTAGATAAAACAGTAAACAAGAGGAGGAAGAAGAAAAAAAGTGAGGAATGGTCACTATAGTTGAAGAATCTTATCAGTGCCACTGTATTTTAATTGTAGAAACTAATGAATTGGTTTGTGTTTTGTTCTGCATATTTTCAACAATATCATTCTACTCTGTCACATGTGGACTCACCATGAGTATGTATCAACTCCATAATAATAAGTACTAGTATATATTATTCAGTACTGTTATCCTCTGAAATAACTGTCATCATTATTTATTTTAAGAATGTCCTCCCCCTCAAAATCACACCAGAACCCAAGAACAAAATCCTGTGATTTAAGTAGACTAGACACTATAGAGCATTAATCTTAGGATTACAAAATTGTACTCCTCAAATTTAAAATTGTTCTCCTCAAATATATGGTTCTTTGCATTCTGACATTTCTACATTTTTAATGTTAAGGACAGCCTTTCTGAGCTTAACTTTCTTCTTGTTACTGTGTTTCTGCCTTTTTATTTTGCATTATTACTTGGTAGGTCTATTGTAGGAAAATATAGACAAGCTTAAGGTTGATCAAATGGAATTTCAAGTTCTTTTTTTTTTTTTTTGGGGGGGGGGGGAATCACTGCCCTCTAGTGGTGTGAGTAGGAGGCCCAGCCTTACTCCTGGAGAGCTGCAGCTGGATTTGAACCTGGAATTTTAAGTTCTTAACACTCCCCTTCAACTAAAACTAAAAGCCTCCCCTCAGTTCCATTTATTCATGAACTTTACTTCATGCTCCATATATGCTATAGATTATGATATTTCTCTGTGTGAACACATTCATACCATATATAAACTATATATATACTAGATTATTTGCTGTACTATTATTATATGTAATAAAAAGTTACTCCAATAGGTGAATGAGTAAATGAAGCATAGTGTGTGTGTGTGTGTGTGTGTGTAATGGAGCACTCTAGCTTTCAGGAAATTTTAAAACTTTCTGTAGATAATAGTATAAATTGATTACAAAATTTAATTGATAAGGAACAGAATTAAGCATAAATAACATTTAAAGTATATATAGCAAAATATATATACTTGGTTTTATATGTTTCAGTGTCTCTGGAAGTGTTGATATTGATCATTTTTATTTTATTATTTTTAAAGAATCACTTTATTGGGGGCTCGTACATCGCTTTTCACAATACATAAATACATATACTGTGCCAAGCACCTTCACATGCCTGCTTCCGCCATCATTCTCCCAAATAACCGCTTTTCCACTTGAGCCCTTGATATCAGCTTCTTATCCTTTCACCTCCATCCCTGCTGTCTCTTCCCCACCAACCCTCAATACTTAAAAAATTATTATTTTTGTCATATCTTTTTTTTGGGGGGGGGGGGGCATCACTGCTCTCCGGTGGTGGGAGTAGGAGGCCCAGCCCCACTGCTGGAATTGAACCTCCTTCCCAGTGGGCCGCAGTGCTGCGCACAACCACTA